>CABHPR010091973.1:1012-25930 GCA_902168415.1 Peromyscus melanophrys
AAACTGTGTTTTCTTTTTGTGGAAAAGAAAGCCAGGCTAGCCAGGAGTGCAGACAAGTAGGGAGAGAGGAGAGCCATCCAGAGATTAAGACAGTTGATAGGCTGGGTATGGAGAAAATGACGGCTGCCAGAAGACCAAATGAAAGGAGGAAATTATAAAAGGTCTTCACTCTCATGCAAGTCCTAAGTTCTCGGGGATCATACCAGTGGGCGATCATCTTGCCTTTCCCTGACTGTCCTGTTTCTATCTCCCTCCTACCAACCACACTGGTGCTAAATGGCCTCCAATGGTACCTGTCTTCTAATTGCAAAGAGCCATGGGATGTCCTCTCCTCTACTGGGCATGTCTTCCTGAATTTTTCTTCACGCCCAGGGCAAGCCTCTCATTTTCTCTGAATCTTTCACTGGCCTTCCTCAAATAGGTGATAAAAATAAAGTGATGACTTTTTACCATTCCTCCATGTCAGACCTTCACTCGCTATCCATATTTATTTGTTCAAACGTCTGCCTCATCCTTGAGGGAAGGGACAATGTCTTGCAGCTCTATTTCCTTGCCCTAGAACAGAGTTACACTTAGTAAATGTCTACTTTGTAGACAGAAAAAGTTCATTAAAGGGCATATTGCTTAGCTGTAGGCATTTGCTTCTCCAATTGTGCTAAGAAGAATATTGCCACTGTGTAACTTAGAGGATCATCAAGATTAAAAACAAACAAGCGAACAAAAGAAAACAAAAAGCAAAACAAAAAGCTTCCCCTAGACCTCGGTATCCTCCAAGCCCCGTTCTTATGAAGCCAATCATAATCTGAGTGCGTCCTGGGCCTTTCCGCTACCACCTGGAGACATCTGCCCTAGACCAACACGAGAAAGTGTAAATAACTACTAGAAAGTGAGTAACAAGCTCATGCTCAGGAGGCCGAGGCTAGAGGAACTTTGAGTTTGAAGCCAAACTAGGCTACAGAAGGAGACCGAATCTCAAACAACAAACAAACAAAAATGGTTAAGGAATAATTCTAGCTAACTGCTGAAGATCATTGTGTCTTAGGCAGAACAGGACAAAGAGTTCTCTCTGGAAGAAGAAAAAGACATTGAATCCCGAAGAGAAGGGTTCTTAGGAGGTTGAGGGAAGCATCAGGCTTACTCTTCCCAGGAGACCTAAATGTCAGTGACAAAGGATGGCAGGCGGAGGACCCAAGGCCCACCTTCTGGCTGTTGTATTTTCTCAGTCTGTGCCTTTGGACAAATGATTTGTCTTCCCCGTTGACAAAATGGAGCTCAGAGCACCTATCTCACTGAATTATGGTGGCTGACAAAATCAGAAGTCTTGAGGACAGTACTTGGTGTTGGTAAAGCAAACTCCTTAAGATCATTCTCAAGTTTCCCATCAGCTACTTTCTGTCTCTCTAGCGTCACATCTCACCACCTCCTTACAACTCTCACAGGGTGCACCGTTTTCCCCCAGAGTCCAAAATACCACAGCTCTTCTTTTCTCCTCAAACCTTTCTGCCTAGAGCAAGAGCTCATAGCCTCCCATCACCTCCCCCAACCCAGCTAACTTTCACTTCTGCTTCAGATCTCAGCTGAAGCATCACATCCTTTCGTGTGTTTTCCTGACCTGAGAGGGAGGCTGGGCCCCTCTGATTTCTACTTTCCTAACGCCTTCTTCCCCTTAGACATAATTTTACTTCACTATGTCTACCTGTCTACACTCCTCCAACCATCGCTCAGTATCTCAATGCTGCTTACACACCAGAACTCACAACATGCGCATACTGTGTCTGGCTAAACCGTGGTCCTGTAATCAACACCATCATCGCCATCTTCTCCACCATTTCCACTATCTCACAATATTAATTACTTAATCTCACAATGGTCCTATGAGGCACTGTTGAAGTTTTAACTTGTCAGATAAAGATATGCAGGCACAAGAAAAGTTAAGTGAGAAAAATATCACGAAGTATCCCTAGATTTAGGCTTTTTTTGTTTGTTCGTTTGGTTGGTTGGTTGGTTGGTTTTTGTTTTGTTTTGTTTTTTGAGACAGGGTTTCTCTGTGTAGCTTTATGCCTTTCCTGGATCTCGCTCTGTAGACCAGGCTGGCCTCGAACTCACAAAGATCCGCCTGCCTCTGTCTCCCGAGTGCTGGGAGTGCGCCACCACCACCTGACAATTTAGTTTTATATTCAGCTGAAACTTGATAATTATATTGTCAGTGATTTAAAATATTCCTTTGTTGGGGGAGGGGATGGGAGGAGAGAAGGGAGGGGAAATCGCAGTTGGGATGTAAAATAAGTAAATAAACTAAAAAAAAAAATCCTTTATCTCCTTCATCTACTGTTCCTGGTGAGACATGTTAATGAATTTTTAAGACAAATATAGTATTTCTTTGTGAATACTTTTTTCTCTAAAAACATTTAAGAATGTCATTTTTCTTTGATGGTCCATAATGTAGCAGATTTAATGTATTCTTAGTTTTGAAATTTTTTAATAAAGTAGGTGTGCAAATCATAAAAAAGAAAGCACTGAGCTCGTACAATTCATAACTAGAGGAGCTGAGAGTCTAAGTCAACCTTGGCTCAGTTGCCCAATAGTGACTTTCACCAGGTCTGGTGAATAGGAGAGCTCAAGAAAGATGGGATGAGCTGAACAATGCAGGGTGGCCACTTTACATACGACTCTTCCCTTTTCTATTCCCCCCTCTAGTTTCAAATTCAAACCCTTTCTTATTATATCATGCTACCTAAAGCAGAATCAATGCTAAGCTCTTGATAAATCTTAGGGAGATGGCATACCAATTAAAAACCTGCTGTTCCAACTGAAAGGAAGGCACCACACTGGTGAGCCTAGAACTTGAGAGGTGAAGGCAGGAAGATTCAAGTTCAAGGCTGACCTGTTCCACATTGGGAATACCAGGCTAGCTAGCCAGAGCTACATACAGAGACTCTGTCTCAAAAATAAAATTAAAAAGTGAAAAGAAACCTCAGTACTGAGCACAAGATAGCAGGGAGACCTGAAGCTGTGCAGATCAGGACTTGTCCCTTTCATAAGTCAGAAACTGGAATCGTGGGTCTGGGCTGCATCCTTTTCCTGTGCATAGGTGATTCGACACATTTTTATTTCTAATTTTTGCCAGATGTCTAAGAAACAAAGCAAGAAACCCAGGAAAAAAGGGGGGGCCAAATACAGAGACCTCAGAAACCAGGCTCTTAAAGGAAGGTTATCAGTGCCCAAATTATACCTTTGATATGAAGGAAAAAGAGAGGTCCAATTACAATCAGTCTGGGATTGCATGATTTGGACCAAACTACAAAAGTTAAGATACTCTTTCTATATGAAATTAACTTTAATGCTTTGTTGAATGTTTTTGTGTACATATATTTTAATCCAGAGTCTCACACATGCTGATTATATAATCTACCACTGAGCTACACTCCAACCATGAACATTTTGTTAAATGAAACTCGGTGGCAAACAAGTTTGGTCTTTGTACAACTGCAGGCTTTGTGTAGTTAAGACAGGACCATGCACTCCAGGTTACATACTGAGGTGACCATTCCACTTCTAAGAGAAAACACACTACATCTCTAGGGAAGTCCTTCTGTTTGGGCCATAATGTAAACAGCCCAGGTTTTGTCAATCGCTGTGATGAGACAGTATCCCAGGAGGAGGAACCTCAGAAAGATTAGCCAAGCTCTAGAGTGACAATAACAATCACACCTTGTCTACAGAGCAAGTGTGTTGCAAGATGTGCTACTGACCAAGCATATTATAGGAATTGTCCATTCTGCTAACAACAGTAATAATAGTTGGCACTTGAGGCTTATTGTGTTCTGGACCTTCTCCTACATGTAGTTACTCACAGGATCCTCAAAACAACACTATGATGTAGGTACTGTTATCACCTAAGGGCCACTGTGACTCAAAACAGAATACTGCCACCTCCTGTCTTGTGATTGGCAATGTCACTGCCTGAAGTTCAAGACTTTGTGCCCTTTGAACACAGTGGTCTAGAAAGCCCTTGCCACTAAAGCATCAAATCCCTACTGATGGGTCTACACACTGATTCCAGGCCATCCGCTGCTGTTCACTATGGCCCCCACCCCCAGCACACTCTCTTTGGGAGCTAGACTTAGATCCCCCCAAACACCACTCCCATAAGTCATTTGGCATTCACCCATATAACTAAGTACCAGGCAGAGGGGGCTGGGAAATAAATAGGAACACTGAGGTGAACTAGTGAAATCCCAAATAATATAATTAACACAGTAATTCTAAACAAATGGATATGTCTCATCCAGGCAATGAAGTTGAGAGTTGTATAAAGTTTCCTAATCCAGAAAATTGAGATGATACTGAATTCCCTATCAAGTTGCAGAGCAGTAAGTAAAACACGGGAATGTGTCCCTTTGAATATGTAATCATTGAATGTGTTTGTGTTAATTCTTCTGACAAGTGCAGACACTACAGACCAAAAGGGAAAGGAAATTATCTATAACCCTTTTCTTCTGGGTACAACAAGTTTATATCTTTATATACACTTTTCTAATCTTTTAATTTACATAGCCCTATGTCTATGTGATGTTTTAATTGTCAAATTGTGGATTTAAAAAGCAGTGGTATCACAACGTTATAGAAAGGTCTTTGTTGCTGTTGTTATTTTTCCAGCTGAACTCATGGTCTGCGGATGGAGATGGCCACCATGGGAGATGAGAGATGCTCAACACTCGTTCAGTATCATGAGTACTCAAGACCATAGACAGTGTGTGTCCAAGTGGCCTCACAGTGACACCACTGAGAAATAGTCAGTGGTGTCACCCAACCCAGGAGCTTTAAGTACACTGACATAATTTTTAAAAACAACAGGAAACAGTCAACATTGTTTAACCCTAGATTTAGCAAACATGACATTCGCTGGGAATTCTTTCCTCACATCAGTCTTCTAACATCCCCTGTCCCTGGGGTACCAGGAGACATTAGGATGGTCAGCGCTGTTTTACAGAATTTGAAATCAGGACTGCCAGGTAGGGTTGCCAGATATGAGAAAAGAGAATGCAGCAGAGAGCCAAGATAGAACTTAAATTTCGATTTCAGATATTAAGAAGTATGTTTTATTATTTTCACAAACATAAGCTAATGTATGCCTCCCAACAAATAGTGTATGAGACACATGCAAAAACTTCTTGTATGTGGTGACAAGAACAGCGCTCAGGGCCCTGCACATCCCAAGAGGAGCTACTTATGTATATGAATATAAGTATATGAATATAAGTGTGGCTCAAATGTTATATGGGACATACTTACACTAAAAATGTTGTTTTTCTGAACCTCAGAAGTGACTCAGTATCCTTTATTTTACTACCCAGGAAAGTGTGAATGGGCAGGTCATACTAGAAACAAGCCTGTAGGTACAACACTCCCACCCAAAAGCTGAGGAAGAGATGGCTAGGGCATGATAAACCCGAGATCTCTGGCAGATCCAAAAGGACCAAGATAGCATGACTAGGCTGGAGTTCTTTAGAAGCAGGAGGAGATTCTAGCAGAGATCAAACTGGTAGCCAGGCTCTGCAGGTAAGGCCCTCTCTCCTCCACAGCCCCTGAGCAGTGAGGATGTTCCTCCAACCCCAGCCCTCCAGTGTCAGCCTGGCGAAGGCTGTGCAGGTCCATCACCCTGCTGTCCTTAAGGACAAGGACAGTGCTTCAAGGACAAGGACAGTGCTTCAACAACTCCCTCTTCTTTGCTTGACCTGCCACTGTGTTCGATGACTGTACATTAAACTGAAAGCTTTTGATCCATCTTTCACTCTAACAAGGTTCTGTCCCAGGGAGCTCATTATTGCTTAATTACGAGGATGCAATTACTAACCATTACCATAATCAGTGCTGCAATCTCGCTTGCTTTACATCAGATGCTAATTTTGTATTATTGCAAGTTAATTATTCTCCTCAGCCAAAGATGTCAGACACCTATCTGTGCTGGGCTACTCCTCTTGCATCAGGATATAAATTCCAACATTTTGTTATGTAGCCCTTTACAGGTTATGAAATATTTTAACACGTGATCTAATAGGGACCTCTGTCATCTTCATGATCTAGACTGCATCATTCATCAGGTTAGAAAACCAGAGGTTAGATAATGGTGTGACTCACTTTGAGTCACACCAGTGAATCACAAGGTAACTACTTCAGCCCTGGAGACTTTGTTTTGCCAAAATACAGTATGTTTTCTCAGGTTTCTGGGAATTTAGCTCATGATCTTAACACACTGGGTCAGTTTTCTGCATTTTTCCATGCAGAATTTCATTTAATCTTTTCAACAGCCCATTAGATAGGTATTATTATTCCCAACATAAAGATAGGAAATCGAAGCTCCAAGAGGTTAATCTGTTAAAAATCATAGAGCTGGGAGATGGCTCAGTGGTTAAGATTACTTTCTGCTCTTCAAGACAACAAAGGTAGATTCTCAGAACCTACCTACTGGGGTGGCAGATCAGGGGAGGCTGAACACAGACAACACAAGACACACAATCAACTGCCTAGAATTCTAGTTCCAGGGATCCAGTGCCCACTTCTGGCCCTTGCAGGCACCTGCACATAACTGGCATATCTTCACTCACACACACACACACACACACACACACACACACACACACACACACCCCTTCACTCACACACACACCTTCACACACACACACACACACACACACACACATTTTTTAAAATCTTAAAATCATATAGCTAGTGAGTAAAAGGGCACTTACATTCAACCCAGGTCTTAGCTGTGCGTGGTGGTGCATTCTGGTCCCAGCATTCTAAAGACTAGCCAGACGGATGGTTACAAGTCTAAAGCCAGTGTGGTCTACATACTATATTTGTGAGAGTAGTTATATGAACAAACTAAAAGTCCATTTGCACAGAAATGGTTATATAAAGCATGGCAACCAGACATCAATGGACCAAATAGCTTCAGATATCTTTCTGTAAAATTTATTAAATGAAGCAAGGTGAGGAAGGGAGAATGGTATATGGAAAGGGGGTGGGGGATACAGTTCTACATCTGTATATGCCATAAAATATTTTTGGACTGTTAAGAAATAAACTGGCAACAGCAGTTGGCCCTGGAGAGGCTGTGAGAATTAGCTTTCTCTAGACAAGAACATAACTGCCAACTCTCGAATTATACCCTCTTCTCTTCACAAGGAAAAGCAAGACAGTTTTCCTAATACAATGAGAGATGATCCTTTAAAATATCTACCTGGAGGCTGGGATTATAGCTCCGTCAGTGGAGTGCTTGCCTATGCTCAGAAAGGCCCGAGTTCAATCCCTGTCATGGTTAATCTTGGTTGTCAACCTGACTGTATAGAATCAACTAAAATACAAGCTGCTGGGCACTCCTGGAAGGATTTTCTTGATCAGATTATTGGAAGCAGGAAGACCCACCCTCAATGTGGACAGCAGCTTCTGGTGGCAGCTGAGTTAAAAGGATAGGAAAGAAGCACTGCTCTGTGCCTGCTTGCCCTCACTCACTCTTGCTGGCAAGTTCATCTACCCTGCTGGCTCAGCACCTCTTCACTGGTATTAGAACCTACTTCTTCAGACTCCAACAGCACTGAAGATCAACAGCTCTCCAGGAATCCTCCAGGCCTTCGGTGCCACACTGGCACTGCTGATATGCCCAGCTAATGGACTAAGCAACCACCAGACTCTCAGTCTACCAGTTCAGCCTTAGTTGGACTACCTGGATCACATCCTGTAAGCCAGTCTAATAAATCCCCTTTTGAGATATATATATATATATATATATATCTTGATAAGGCTGGAGAGATGTCTCCGTGGTTAAAAGCACTAGATGCTCTTCCAAAGGACCTGGGTTCAATTCCCAGCACCCACATGGTGTCTCACAACCATCCATAACTTCAGTTCTAGGAGATCCTATACCCTATTTAACCTTCCAAGGGCACTGGGCACACGTATGGTACTGTTCCTTTACAGACCCTTGACTAACATAGTCCCCCAAACTGCATAAAACTTGTAATCACAACACTTAAGAGGTGGGAGCCGGAATATCAGAAGTTCAAGATCATCCTCAGCTAGGGTGACAGTCAGCTGGGGGATACATAATACACTTTCACCAAAAACGGGGCAGAAGTAACAAGACGGCTCAGCTTGTCACCATGCCTGAGGACCAGAGTTTGATCTCCAGGACCCACAGGGTAGAAGGAGAAAACAAACTCTACAAGATGTCCTCTGGAATCACACACACATACATACACAAACATGTAACAGAAATTTTAAAAAGAACCTGAGAAATGGTTTGGTAAGAATGTTTGTTGTGCAAGCCTGAGGACCCAAGTTCATACAGCAGCATGTGTGTAAAAACTCAGACCTGCCACTCATGCCTGAAACCACAGCACTATGGGGTAGAGACAGGAGGATCCCTGGGGCTTAAGGTCACCAGACTAGCTTCCAGGACAGTGAGAGACTCTGTCTAAAAGGAAAAGGTTGGTTGCCCCATGTCCCTCTCCACACATGCAAACACAGTCATGAGAATGCATATACCACAAACATACAACTCTTTCTTTGTCTGCCCTACTCTATCCTTTCATGTGACTGGGTTGTAAGGAGGAAAGACATATATCCCACCTCATCTCTGGAGGTGCCCTTTCCAGCTCGTAGGGTGCATCACAACTGTCCCTGTGAAACTGTGCTGAGGTACAGCAGCCTCTAAAAGAAAGATTTGAGTTTTTTTAGCTAACATCTCTCAAAAGCGAGCATCTACTATAAGAAGCCAAAGCCAGGATCAAACAAGTTTTTTGACACTAAGAAGAGCAAAGCGCTCACACATTTGTACAGTTTAGGAGTTAATCTGGCTACACTCTGCCATGGCATCCTCACAAAGAGGCAGGGGGAGCCAGTCATGTCTCTCGGCTTTCTAAAGACAGTACTAGAAAGCAAGGAGTGAATCTCCTCGGGCCAGGCTGCACCTAAGTGCTGTCACAATGTTCCCAGCTCTAAACCAGAGCTGCTGACCTACAAAAAAAGCTCCCCAAGTGTAAATCCCTACCAGACAAGGCAGGGGTACCTACCAGGGCTGCCTGGTGTGGGTCCATGCTATAGATTTGAAGTGGGATTAGGAGAGTTCTAATGCAGACCTCAGAATACAGGCCTGGGGATGTAGCTCAGAAGACAGAGTGCTTACCTAGCACACACCAAAGGAAACCTGGGTTTGATAATCAATAGCACATAAAACAGGGCATGTAGCTCAGTGGTTAAGAGCACTGGCTGCTCTTCCAGAGGTCCTGAGTTAAATTCCCAGCAACCACATGGCGGCTCACAACCATCCGTAATGAGATCTGGTGCCCTCTTCTGGTCTGCAGGCAGACATACAGGCAGAACACTGTATACACAATAAATAAATAAATTTAAAAAAAAAAAAAAAAGAATTTCAAAAAAAATTAAAGCCTAATAAAAATGAAAATAAAGCAGGTCTAAGGTCTCCACAACATATTTTCAAAAATAAAAACAAAATATCTTTACATGCTGTATTTTATACTCTTATTTCTTAGAAATAAGAAGTTGATTTGAAATCAAACACATAAGAAAGATAAAAATTAGTCCACAAAATTGCATTTGACCAGCTGGGCAATGGTGGTGCACGCCTTTAATCCCAGCACTTGGGAGGCGTCTGTGAGTTCGAGGCCAGCCTGTTCTACAGACCAAGTTCCAGAACAGGCTCCAAAGCTCCACAGGAAACACTGTCTCGAAAAACAAAAAACAAAAAACAAAAAACAAAAAAAAAAACAAAAAAAAATTGCATTTGCCCGGCATTCAAGCAAGCAAACCTCGCAAACCTCTGACTTGTCTCTCGGTTCTCCCTCACCTGCACTGTGACTGGCTGGAGGGGCACCACACTGGGATTTCATTTTCCACCAACAGGCTGGAAGCGGGGGCGGGGAGTGCCGCTTAGAAAAAGTCCTTGGGCCCCCAAGTGGTTAACTCAAGAACTCATTTGTTTCCTGCCATCTGGGGGCAGGTGCTTGATGAGACTTTCCTGCACCTGCAAATCCTGGCATTTTGCTTCCTGGGGAAGAGAGAAAAACAGCCCTCCTGCTCATTAATCCTCTCTAAGGCGGGAGCTTCTGTCTGCAAAACATGTTTGCTGAACAGATCTAAAAAAGGTCCTTCCAGCCCCAACTTGCTGTTTCCCGCATTTGTACAAGCAGGCTCCCTCTCTCCTCCATTCCCCAAAGCAACACTATCACCAAAGTCTAGGGTCCGCCCCACAGTCCTCTGGTTTGTGTTCTCCACAGCGAGGCCTGCGTCTAATCTTTTCTCTGCAGAAGCCTTCCTGTGCCTGCTGGATAGGAAGGGCATCCTTACCTCCCTCTTCAGTCTCCTACCTCACCCGCACTGCCACACCCTACCCCATGCTCATCCCCCACTGCCACACCCTACCCCATGCTCATCCCCCACTGCCACACCCTGTCTCACTCCAGCCCCTATGCCCCCACCCACATCCACCCCCACCCACCCCTGCACAGGTAATCATACAATGCAGCTAGCCAGTCAGCCGTAGGTCTGAGCTATTACCCAGAATGGGTCCAAGCACTTCCCTGGTGTTCCTCCATCCCAGAGGCCAGAGACCCACCAAAGACAGACGTGTCTCCTCCCTACTGGAAGACCTGCACATCAGGCTGGACCCTGTTCTCAGCTATTTAGATTCCCTCTTCACTGGATGCAGGAGCAGCATTTAAAAAGAAGTGCCTCCATGCTCTGGGAGACAAATGGATGAGGATAAAACACAGGGATTCTAAGTCTGTCTCCCAAGAACAACTGTTTGCCCAGCATCTAGATGCTTTATACACTGGCCCATTCCATTTGTAGAACAGTCCTCTGGGGAAGGAATTCTTAAACACCATCGCTATCAGTAGGTTTAATAGCTGGGGTGGATAAAGAAAATATAATGCATGCACAGTGCATGAGTTTTAGCCTGCCATAAAGAAGAATAAAAAGTATGACATTTGCAGGAAAATGAAGAGAACTGGAGATGATCGTGTTAAGTAAAATAAGCCAGACTCAGACAAATATTGCATGCTTCCTCTCACGTGCAGAATCTGCATGATATGGGTATACGCATATGTACACACATGTGACATCAAAGTATGAGGGGGACTGTTTGGGATGCAGAAGACGACTTGTGGGAGGGGACAGGAGAAGATAACAGAAATGAATATGGTCAAATAAATGACGAATTCCATAAAAGGTCATCATGAAACCCCTCACTTCATACAACACACATATACTAACATTTTTTTCTATTATTGTGTGTGTGTGTGTGTGTGTGAGAGAGAGAGAGAGAGAGAGAGAGAGAGAGAGAGAGAGAGAGAGAGAGAGAGAAAGTGGGAGAGAGAACGCACAGATGCACATTAGCTACAGCATGTGTGCAGCTCAGAGGACAACTTTGGGGAGTCAGTTCCTGCCTTCCACCATTTTGAGGCAGGGCTCGCCTCTTGTTTCTGCATACTTCCTGTGCTACATCCCTCAGGCTATCTAGCTTGAGAGCTTGAGGGCATTTCCCATCTCCACCTCCCAGCTTTCCACAGGAGTACTGAGATTATATATGCAAATCACATCTGGCTTTTTACACAGGTTCCAGGGACCAAGGTCAGGTTGTCAGGCTTGCCACCATACTGCTTTCACCCACGGAGCCATCTCCCTGGTACCACAAGAAGAAAATTAAGTTTCTACATCTGTAGAACACTTCTAGATGGCTAAGTGCTTTCTTGTGCACTAATTTATGTTTAATTTATGTGTATCCTGGCCAATTCCTATAGAACAGATAGGGTACAAATTATCTCGTCACACACACACACACACACACACACCTTGCCCTAAGCCATATGTCACCTGCAGATTTTCTGTCAGAAATGTATCTGGAACACCCCCTCTCCTCCACCCTTGTCCTGCCTACACCATTGTGGCTCAGGCCTTCAACAGCTCGCATGCAGCAGTCTACAATAGACCTCTAGCCAGGCTCCCAATGACCTATCCACCAAGTATTTTTGCTCAAAGAGCCTACTAATTCTCAGCCTTGCAGATGGGTTGAGTTTAAATTCCTTAGGTGACTATAAGAAGTCTCTGGCCCACATGTACATCTCTCCAATCGCCACAGAACGCAAGCCACCATCACACAGGTTTGTCTCAAATACCTGCTGCCCTTGGGCACTCATCCTTGCCTTTCCCCTCCTTAGCCCAGCCTTCCTCTTGCTGAGGAACTCCATCTTCCCAGATGAAGCTCCCAAGTCCTGCATGCAATGTCTCTTTCTCAGTATCTCCCCAGCCCTTGTAAAGACAAAGCCCTCTCATCTAGCACACTATAAATATTATCCATTTTTCTTAAACTCAAACCAGAATTCAGTGATCATTACTAAAGAAATGAGAAAAATAAGCTAAAGTCAGAAGTCTCTTTCCAGGAGTTCTAGACTTCAAGACATCTAGTTAATCAAGAAGCCCAGCAAAGAGCTGCAAGGCACAGTCAATGAATGGTCTGTGTGACAGATGGTGATGGGTAAAAATCACCAAGCGATGAAATCTGAGGAAAATCCTAAGGTTAAACAAACAAAAAAAATTGTTTTCTGGGAATCTTACCCCAGGAACAAGATGTCTAGGAACCAAAGGCAGAAGTCCAAAACTCTTTTAAGATAATAGATAAATAATTAGCCACTGGCATTTAACCTAGAGAAGTCAAGGATGACATCCAAACATCAACAAACGAGGAACAAGAGCACAGCTCCCCCCAGAACATAGTTTCAATATTCATCAAATGCCTTAACAAGGTCCATCCTCTGACCCTGCAATTCTGCTTCTAGGAATGTTCCCAGGGAATGGTTCCAAGATATGCACAAGGATACACTGATGACAAGTCCATTCCAGCATCACTCGGATGAGGCTCTCAAGATGGAGGGGAGAATAAACTTATATCCTGCTGTACATAAGTAGATAGACTTTCAGAGAGCAGAATGATGTAACATGTGTGATGCTTCATATTGACAGGACCTAGAAGCAAAGCCTCTGGGCATGTCTGAGGGAGTATCCAGATTACTTAATTGAGGTGGAAGACCCACCCTGACTACTTAATCAAATCCTGACTGCAGAGACTACGAGACTGTGGTCTCAGGCTCCTGCTGCCATGACTTTCCCACTGTGATAGACTGGACCCTCAAACTGTGAGCCAAAATAAGGCCTCCGTTATCTTCAAGTTACTGCTGTTGGGTATTACATCACAACACCAAGACAAGTAACTACTACATCATGAAACAGATCCTTGGGGAAAAGCACATTTTAAAAATCCTTACCTCAGGCTGGTGGTATTGGGTAGCTAAGGAGGCATTATCAGGCTTGGAGGCCATTGAAAATAGACTTCCCCTTCACTGTGGGCTTTGGACCCCACCTCCCACTTCCCGGACAACTCTAAAAAGGGAAATATCACAACTTCCCCCAGTTTAAGATTTAAATTATGATATGAATGAATAAAGGTTTCAGGGCTTTGGTGAAGTCCACTGAGGGAAAGTCCTGGTCAAAAGAACAGAAGGGTGAGCTCTGCCTCTGGTCCTTGATAGAAAAATGGCATTATGATCTGCTCCAGAGATGAAAACATTACATGCTATTGTCTCCTCCCTTAAGAGTGAATCCAGCTAGGCTTGTCAACCACCTGCTCAGGAAAGCATTCCTTTGGAAAGCTGATTCATCTGAGGACAAGCCAAGGAAATGGGAGGAATAATTATTCTCTTAGAGATAACGCACTTGGCCTTCCCAGAGCACCCTCCCTCTCAGCAGCCACTTACAGCCTGCCTGCTTTCTGAGTTCTAACTCAAAAGGTGTAACTTCTTGTTCTTCTTACCTTTCTTTTGGATACTGGCCAAAGCCTTATTGTGTTTTCCCTGACAGTCTGGGCTTTTTCCACTCTTTTTCTGAAATCCCCTCCCCTATTCTGTCATGTAGCTGCTCGTCAACCTCCATTGCCAAACAACTGGCATTCTCAGACTCAGACTCAAAGTTCTCTCTTCCTCTTCTCCATCTCCCTCCTCCTGGCAGCTGCCAAGATTTATGGCTTGCCTACCCTGTTTTTGTTTTTGTTTGTTTGTTTGTCTGTTTGTTTGTTTTCTCCTTTCAAACTTTAATAAAATTGTTCTTGAGCTTTTTTAGAGTCCATTTTTTCTTTTTTCCAAGACAGGGTCTCACCATGTAGCCTTGGCTGTCCTGGAACTCTCTCTGTAGACCAGGCTGGCCTGGAACTCTTAGACATCCACCTGCCTCTGCCTCCTAAATTCTGAGATTAAAAGCATATGCTACCACTGCCCAGCCTGAGTTCATTTCTAAACTGCTTTATTACCAATATTAAGAACCCAGACGGGAACCCTGATTTTCCTGGTAACAGCAAGATTAGGAATAACTTATTTTTTTTGCTTATGCATTTATATATTTCCCATGTTTTCTTCAGAAGATGCCTCCTTGAATAAATAGGACTTATTTAGAAAAAAATGGACATTATTAAACTATCATGGGACTCAATGGTGGTAAAAGAAACATACTTGTGGGCCATTCCCATTCACAGGGCTCTCTAGAACACCATCTAACCAAAGCCATAGAAGGCACACCTTCCATAGAAGCACAGGGGCTTCACTGCTGGGAATTCACTTGAAGGGAAGAACTGGACAAACGGAAAATGGTAACTGAACAAACAAACGCTCATCACCTCTTAGCTGATAGAGTAAAGAACTGGAAGCAATACAGATGTCCAAGGAGAGTTAGTTCATATAGAACACACACCATGCTATGCAGGGCAGCCATTAGAAACACCAACTATGAAAACCATGCAGAAATATGAAACAATATGAGCAATAGGAAAGAAATGCACAGAGCTGCATTGTTAGGTCGGCAGTTATGTATGTGAACAAGCGAATTCGGAATGTAAAACATACTCTGGGTTAAAATTATGGAATTCCAGGCATGTTATGTTTTAAATTTCATCTTCTTTTAAACATCAAATGCACGTGTTTCTAATGTGAAGAAACAGGAAAATAAATTGGCAATAGGTACACAATCACTTTCAGCATACAGCATGTCCCTCCATCTCTTTTTCCTCTTTAGTGGTACACTTAGACCTATCAGTTGGGAGGCAAAGGCTGATGAACTACTCTGTGAGTTTGAGGCCAGCCTACTCTATACAAAGAGTTCCAGTCCAGCCAGAGCTACATAGTGAGACTGTCTGGGAAAAAAAAAATCACACCAGGGAGCTGGAGAGAGCTCAGCAATTAAAAGCACATACTGTTCTTGCAGAGGATCTGACTGGAAATTGACTTGGTTCCCAGTACCCACATCAGGTGGCTGACAACTGCCTGTAACTCCAGCTCCAGGAGATATGACACCTTCTTCTGGCCTCCAAGGGTACACATATAGTGTACACACCCATACACATAAATAAAAATGAAATAAATCTTTAAAAAATATCGAAATAAACAAAATGAAGTCAATTTTTAAAAGATATTTCATAAAGTTATTTCGATTTTTTTTTTTTGGAGCTGAGGATCGAACCCAGGGCCTTGTGCTTGCTAGGCAAGTGCTCTACCACTGAGCTAAATCCCCAACCCCTTATTTCGATTTTTATAAGAATAGGGAACTGAACACAAGTCCTAAATGAAAACATCTTGGTGATTTGTTTCAAGGTCTATAAAGAGGCATCATCTAATGTTTGTTTTTAAGCAAAGAACAGTAAGTATGCCAGTGTGACAAAACAGATAGATTGTAGTTGGTTGTCTTTGCCTTTTTAGGGGGCCTGCCACCCAGCTCCCAAATAAATTATACACGTGACTATTATACACAGAGGTTTATTCTTAATTATAAATGCCTGGCCTTAGCTTGGCTTGTTTCTTGCCAGCTTTTCTTAACTTTAAATTATCCCATCTACCAAAAGGAAAAGCCTCTGGACTTTCTCCTTTTCTTACTTCTGTATCTCTTACTTTCACTCTTACTCCATGGCTCTCTGTGTGGCTGGGTGGCTGCCCCTAGTATCCTCCTCTCCTATTCTCTTGCTCTTTCCTCTTTTCCTCCCAGATTTCTCCTTCTCTTTATTCTCTCTGCCTGCCAGCCTCACCTATCCTTTCTCCTACCTTGCTATTGGCCATTCAGCTCTTTATTGGACCATCAAGTGGTTTAGATAGGCAAAGTAACACAATTTCACAGAGTTAAACAAATGCAACATAAAAGAATGCAACACATCTTTGCATCATTAAAGAAATGTTCCACAGCATAAACAAATGTAACACATCTTAAAATACTATTCTCCAGCAATAGATTGCTCCACGTGTCTAACACTGCAGAGGACCTCTTAAATCCATGTCAGTATCAGTGAGCCAAGAGCAAGAAAGCACTGGTACTAAGTCTGAAGTAGCTGGAGAGCAGAAGGAATTTTACAAGACTCTGAAAGCAGAAAGAGTGCCATAGTAAATGTTCAGATCAGAAAGAGCTTAAAGGGAACAGATCCAACTGGTTGTTTGTCCAGTATATTTAACCTCCTGTACATGGCTCATGTCCTTATTCTGTTCTTCCCCTGCTCTGACCTTCACTGAGGCCAAACTCCTCTGCAGGCAGCAGCTGCAGAGGCTTCTCCCCCTGTCCCTCCCCACCCCCTTTCCTCTGCATGCAGTCCATGCTCTGCTCTGGGTCCTAGTGAGAGGACTCTGGGTGCAGTTGTCACAGAGGGGATCCATTTCTGCAGAAGTGTGAACCTTCTGTGCTTCCAAACAATGGGTGCCCACAACAGAAACCTACTATTCATCAACTGTCTGCCTGTGACACTGCCCTCTGTTCCTATGGAGGAAAGCTGTTTGGTTGGACTGGTTGAGATGCAGTATGTCACCAACAGAGCAACGTCCCTCATGGTCAAGGAGAAACAGAACTTGGCATTTGCTGCCTGTGATACTGTCTTTAGAAATCAGCCTCTATACAAGATGCAATGTGACTCCACTGCAACCTGCTAATGAACTAATCCTATCCTGTCACTGCAACTTGCAAATCTCCCTCAGGGCTCCCTGCTGCCTTCACAAAGTCATCTGTAGGAGGAAATGCAGTGCCCTGATTGAGAGAGAGAGCATTAAATTCAAACTGCCTAAGTCAGGAGCCCATCTCTGTCATGAGTTAGGTGGCCTTAGGCAAATGTCCTATCCTCTTGATGACTATTCTATTATTCCTCTGTGTGTGTGTGTGTGTGTGTGTGTGTGTGTGTGTGTGTGTGTGTACACTTTTGTGTGTACTTTTGTGTGCATGCATGTATGCATGGGTGTACTCACCTGTGCATGCATGTGTGGAGGTCAGAGGTTGAGTTCAGATGTCTTCCTCTGTCATTTCCCACCTTATTTTTTGAGACAAGGACTCTAACTAAACCTGGAGCATGGTGTTTGTCTAGGCTAGTTGGCCAACATGGCCCCAAGATCTGCCTGTCTGCCAGCAACCCTCCCCCAAGGCTGGAGTTACAAGAGCACATCACCATGCCTGGCCTCTTCGGCTGGAGATCCAAACTCAGGTTCTCATTTTCACACAACAAGCACTTTATTCACTGAGCCATCCCACCCTGCCCTGGTACCTAAGTTCCTTTATTTGTAAATAAGCATTATAATGATACCTACCTGTAACTATGCCTATCAAAGAGCCTGGCATTCCAGAAATGCTCAGGCAAAGTACAGAGCTGTGCCATTATTATTATGGCGGGATTTCCTAGCATGTGCCAATTTCCTAGCAGGGCATACAAGACCCTGGCCCTGCACAGCGCTCTGGTTTTGTTTCCGGCAATGTCAATGCCATAGCTGTGACTGGGATCCCAAGTTGGAGTAGGCTCCTAGCGTCTGGGCCAAAGTAGGCTCATCCCACCACACATTTAGTCATGGGGCATTTTCTGCTTGTTGACCACTAAGGAAGATCTCTGAAGTCCCCTCCTTGGGACAATTAGTCACCCCTCTTTTGTGCCTCCTCCCTGATCTACAGGAACATGTTCATATGTTTCTTGGTTTACTACCCATTTCCTCCACTAGGCCTTACGACAGGGGCCCCTGTGAATTTCTAGTTGTATCTTCATAACCCGGCACTCGAATAGACTCTAAGCAAATATTTATTCAGAAAACAGAAAAAAAAAAGTTGACCAGTATTCACAAAAGCCAAGGATGTTGTTCAAAGAAAGTAACCACCAGGATGAGGATGTCAAACCCTCAGACACCTTGATCCAAATGCAAGTTAATTGGCAAAGATCATATATAACCGAAAAAGAAAATGTGAATTTCCCAGGAGGAAGCCACTCCGTGTTACAATGCGGTGTCTGTGCACTGGGGGTGGGATGGGGGAGGGGGACAGAAGTGAGAGAAACTGGTTCTAAATTAGCCGCTGCTGACCACTTAGTGAACAGTGCTTCGTAAAACCTTTCTTCAGAAAAATAAAAACAAACAACAGCAGCAACAACAACACACACTGAGTGCAACGGGAAGCCATCTGAGGCAATGGTTAAGAAGGATGACATGTGCCAGGTGGTGGTGACACACACCTTTAACCCCAGCACTTGGGAGGCAGAGCAAGGCAGATTTCTGAGTTCAAGGCCAGCCTGCTCTACAAAGAGAGCTCTAGAACAACCAGTGCCTCATAGAGAAACCCTGTCTCCGATGGAGGAAAGAAAGAAAGAGAGACAGAGACAGAGAGACAGGGAGAGAAGAAGGAGGCAGGGAGGGAGGGAGGAGGGAGGGAAGAAGGAAGACAGACCGATAGACAGACGGACAGATGGACGGACAACACAGGTCTGAAGAGATAAGTAAGAGTACTTGCTGCTCTTGCAGAGGACCCAGGTTCAGATCACAGTACCTATGTGACAGCTCACAAATGTCTGTAACTCCAGTTCCATGGAATCCAATGCCCTCATCCAGCCTCTGCAGGCATCAGACACAGACGTGGCCCACATACATACATATGCAGGTAAACACTCATACACACAAGGTAAGCGCTTGCCATGAAACATCAGGGCCTAAGTCTGATTCTCAGAGCCCATATAAATAAGCCAGGCATGGCAACTCGGGTTCACAATCTTAGCACTGAGAAGCAGAGAGGGGAGGATTCTCAGAGCCTGATGACCAGACCATCGACTTCGTGAGCTCCAGGCCAATAAAAGACTCTCTCACAAACTAGGTGAAGGGGCTGGAAAGATGGCTCAGCAGTTAAGAACATTTGCTGCTCTTGCAGAGAGACCCAGCTTCGATTCCCAGCACCTACATGGTGGCTCACAACTGACCATCCCACATGTTGTACACATAAAGTCATATAGGCAAACACGCATCCATATAAAAAAATAAAAATAAGACGTGATTGAGGACAACACAGATGTTGACCTCAGACCTCTACAGACATGCATGCATATCTCCCCACAAAAAGGGCACAAAATCAATCAATCAATACATACATGCATACACACACATATAATATATATATATATACACATATATACATATATATGTATATATAAGAAGTAGCCTTAGATTTGACATGGAAGCTGCTGAGTAAGAGAGACAAGGATAGTTCTGGTGGAACAGTGGGAGATGATTAGTTGAGGACAAAGAGTGAAGTCAAACCTAGAGGCAACTTGGAAGTCTGTATCAGAAATGAGACATTGAAAGTTAGAGCTGGCGATAGGGCTATCATATCAATATGTTTTTAATTAAGAAAGGAATTTGCTTTGGAAAGTTTAAGAGATAACATTAGGGCTGAGCAGTGATTGGCGCACACCTTTAGTCCAGTACTAAGGAGGTAGAGGCAGGGAGATAATCAAGTTCCAGGACAGCCAGGGATACACAGAGAAACCCTATCTCGAAAGAGAGAGAGAGAGAGAGAGAGAAAGAGAGAGAGAGAGAAGATTAGAAAAGTAGAAAAGTTCTTAGGAACTCCGTGGAGTTGGCTTTTTCCTGGATTCCTGGTGAAGAAACACTGGAGCGCGTCTACTTGGCACTGAGAAGTCTCCATGTCAGAGTAGATTTAATGAGAGTGGAAGGAAGGACAGAGCTACAAATTGCAAAGGCCTTATAGGAAAACTTAAAAGTCAGTAATGTCCCCACGGTTAAAAAAATAAAACTAAACTGGTATCGGAGGAGTTGGTCTGCTCTGAGCCCCCAGCGCATCCCCTTGTGGCCACACCATCACCACCGTCTCTAATGCACACAGAGGGTTCTCTGGAAAGATGCCAAGCCCCGGTTCTGAAGATAACCACAACAAAGCTGAGCAAGCCAACGAAAACATACATCCCCTTCTTGCCTCTCTGTGAGCAAGCTCTGTTCTTCATTACAGACTGAATTTGCTTCCAAATGTCATTGATGTTTGCAATATGTCAGGGATCCCACTAACTGTGGGACCCTTGCTGGTGGTGTTGCCTTTTTATGTTCAGAGTACAGCTGTTGAGACAATGGAGACACAGGAAAACCACATTTCCATGTCAGTAGAAAAACTAAGGAATTAACTCTCCAGTGCATCAGAAAGGCTTTTGTTGTTGTTGTTGTTTTGTTTTGTTTTGTTTTTCGAGACAGGGTTTCTCTGTGTAGCTTTGCGCCTTTCCTGGAGCTCACTTGGTAGCCCAGGCTGGCCTCGAACTCACAGAGATCCACCTGGCTCTGCCTCCCAAGTGCTGGGATTAAAGGCGTGCGCCACCAACGCCCGGCTCCAGAAAGGCTTTTTAATGCCAGTTTACCTTCAGCAAGACTAAGATGGAAATGAAAGCACATGACAGTTTGGAATTTTTCTTTGCTAGTTTCCTTAGGTTGCAAGTGGCCACATGTTCTAGGAAGTGGCCTTTCATCAGTAGCTCTTTTCATACGTGACCTGCCTATCACATGTCAGCACAATGCTACTCTGCCTATCTGCATCGTTCTATAGCTTACCATTGCCTGTTCCGGTCTATTCCTGCTTTCAGGGCAATGGAGAGCCATTTCCCTCAGAGTCCTCCTGGCCTCTCCTCTGAAATTTCGTCGTAAGACCAGGTTATGTGAACCACACACCTTTAGCTCTTGATCATATCAAATCTTAAAACTATTCTCTGGTTCAAGTGTCAGAGTGGGAGAAAGAGTGCTTCAGGAAATCCAAGACACATACTGGCCACTGTTAACAGGAGCCGTGGCCTGCTAGTGGATTCAGATGGATTGGGGTTGGAATTGCAGCTCTATCCCTCTTACTAACTGAAAGGTCCTGAGCAAGTCACTCTCCAAGGCTTGGCTCCTCCATCCCGAAAGTGGAAACAGTATTACCTACGTCAAGGCCTGCTGTGAAAGTTTAATGAGGTACTTTGGTAAAACTCCCACTATGGTACCTGGCACATAGCAAATGCTCCATAAACACTAATTCTCTTGGCCCCAATCACTTTGTAAATAAATGCCAGTTTCTCCAATAAGAAGTTCAGGAAGACAGATCATATGCTATATATTGTATTAAACTGTCCATAGTCCCGATCACACGGCTCAACACATTTGTAGGCCCTTGACTAATCATTTCTTAGTTGGATCTCAAACAAGAATGATGGCTGTAGATTTGCCTTATCTCAAACCAGGTTAAGGCCGGTATCGTGCAAAGCAATAGAAAACAAGCCTGCTATAGTCCTTCCTTTCTAAGGACTGATTAAAAGTCGGCTTCACTGGCTTCCATTAACTGGTTTTAACCTGGAGTGGGGGTATATGCCTTTAATCCTAGCACTTGGAAGGCAGAGGTTTCCAACAGGTAAACTTTTCAACCTGTTTACAACACCCTCTCAGGTTCTCCTGCCTTGCGTCTAACTCACACTCCATGGCCAGTGACCCCAAGGCATCATGGTAATTCTCACTCTTAAGTTCTTTTCAGTTCCTTCAGTCACTGTACTCTTGTTCCTACTTGCTCAGTTACCACTCCCTCCCTCCCGGGAACGGCCACCTTCCATCCCCCATGCATAACTTAGCATCTCCTAGCTGGTTCTCCCATAATACCTAGTACCTACTCCTAATTACAACAGTTACCTCAGCATTCATAAATACTTATTTATAGGACTTTCTACTTCATAAAACTTAAAGCTGCTTTGGGGAAAGTGTTAGAAGGCAGATAGATACATACGTAGACTCATACATGACCCAATTCTTTTACTGTGCCACTCTATTTAATAGTCTGTGAAATGGTACAAACACAATCTACTTGAAGATTGGGATTAAGTAGACACATTCAGTGCTTACACAGATCTCGAACACGTTCAATTTATATTCCCACTATCTCCTGTTCAGGATCAGTCTCCTAAATTGACCCCGCATCCTCATTGGGAGTCTGCCTGCTGCCTATCTATATGCCTGAGAAATGAGGGTCCTGAGCTCCCAAGCTCCCCTGGGCTCTACCCCAAGAACGTCCCCACCAGTGTCCTCTGCACTTAGGATGGCTCTCCGAAGTATCCAGTACAGAAGAAAGGAGGAGACAGAACATGACTCAGACATACATGACTTCCCAGAAGGTAGGGGAGGAGGGTGAAATGACTAGGCACCAAAGGCAGTGCCATTCAAAGAGCAAAGGGCTGGACATCCCTGGGGACGGACTGGAAAGCCTCAGAGAGAGTGGCACTGAACTGGACCAAAAAGGACTGGCTGGAGTAGAGGAGCTGTTTCTGAGCTCTGCTCCTCCCGAGACGCACGTAGAGCCAGCTGTCTGCTATTCTCCCCTCCAGGAGATCTGAAGAAAGGAACACCTTGTCACTGTTTAACCCAGCACCCCAAGTTTGCTCCACAGTGGCTCCCTGCACCTTTCCTCCTCAGGGTTATTTCTAACATTTGTGGGGAAAGCCCTTTAAGAGACAACATGCTGTTATCCTTTCATGGTTACATGCTTTCATTTTGAACAGGACCTCACACAGATAATACCCGAACATCAGATTTTTCAAGAATGCATTCAGCAATTTCCAAAACTCTCCTAATGTTTCGTCCAAAGGGAAGAAGCAGAGGAACACACTAGTTGTGTACCTGTCAATGCAGAACGAATGATTTCCTTCTCTAGTGGGAAGCAGAGTGCAGACAGACCCTAGCCTTTGTAGCAGAGGAAGGTAACCATTGCCTGTCTGACCCAGTTCAGCACATCCTTGCTAAGATGTTTACACGCACGAAGCCCTCCCTCCTCCTCCTTTTCCAGCCTGCTGACTGGGTTAAAAAATAAGACTTGAACACAGACAGAATGGCGTTCCACTACAAGCTCGCAAAGCACATTGTGCTGTTTAATATCTCCCGCCCGGGAGTGCCTTTAGAAGATAATCAGGAAAAGGCCCATTGTACGCTCGACTGCCCCACCCCTGGGAGCACAATGCTGAGTTATCCAGTCTGTGAGTTAAGAAATGTGTACTGGGAAGGAAGCATTGTAACCACGATGCAGAGGAGAATAAAACCAAGTCCTGCTCCACAGGCCAATGGGGCAGATAGGCCGGTAAACAAGCCACAGTACAGCAGGAAAAGTGCAGGCAGCTGGTTCTCTAAATGGGAGGTGAGCAGAAAAGCCAAAGAGACGACAAAATCTAGGACTCCTCATCTGTGCCTCAGAAGAGAGGTATGTGAAACTAAAAAGATTCCCCAGTGTCCTGAAAATACCTGAAAGCCTCCCGGGCAAGTATGTGTGTATATATATAAAATATCGGGCCGGAGAGTTGAATAGTCTATGTTGAGACAAGATTGCAAAGAAAAAGTAAGGAGCCAACTTCTGGGGAAGCTGGCTCACAGAACTGCATCTAATTTTACATATTCCCAAAACTATATACAAACTCAGTCAAATGTTCTCCTCTCCCCTCTACTAACAAAACCTCGCAAGTACAGACACAGACGAGGGAAGAGGATGGTGTCCAATCCAGGAAGGTTGAGAGTAGATGAACAAGAAGTGGTGATTGGAGAAATCTGAATCCTGAGACATCTGCGGTGAAAGCCAAGACTCAGTTGTTTGAATGCCAGACTCCTCTGAAAGGCCAGGACAAAGCAGGCCCTTCTCCTCCTAGGAAGCAGCCAGGATGCCAAGAGAACACAGGGGAAAGTTGCTCAAGGACATGCAGCTCCAGCTTCCTCCTCACTGAGCAAACTCACTCGGGAGCATCCGTACAAAGGTCTAGCATTTGCTCCAAATGACTCTGGGGGAGAGGAGACAAGGCTAGCAAGCAACAAGAATATCCATAACTGACGCCGGGAGCACTTGAGCAAAGAGAACACTGTGCCTCCTCTCTACCTTTGACACATCAGCATTTCCCACAGGGGGAAGGCAGCATGTTTCAGCCCGGGGAGAACCCAGAGAGGTGGGGTAGGAAACAATACCATGGCTACCGAAGATGCAATGCAGAGGCCTCCTACTCTTCCTCTTGTGTCCCAGCACATGGTCAGGCAGAATCTCACTCTGCAAAGAGTGGAAGCAGCCAAGGGAAATCCTGAAGACACTGACATCAGGGGGTCCTCACAAAGAACCCACAGCAATCTCTCTCCAGTTAGACCCAGAGCTAGTAATCTGTACCCGACTTGTGGACTATCCTGGCCACATCTTGAAATAGCTCTATTGAAACAGAATTCACGTGTCACACAATTGATCCTTTTAAGCATCCAATTCAACATTTGAAAAGTGTATTACAATCAATTTTAGAACACTCTCCTCTCCCTCAGAGAAACTCTATCCCCATTTGCAGTCACTCGGCGTTCCCGGTTCTCCAATCCTGGGCAGTTACTAATCCATTTTCAGTCTCCGTCATTTGTCTAGTCCGGTTATTTTGTAGAAATGAAGTCATATTCTATGCGGTCTTTACTGAGCAGCTTCTTTCCCCTACTATAATGTTAAGATCTTGACAGCCTTCCTGCCATTCCCCCTCACACACACACACTCCCCCCCCCC
>CABHPR010091974.1:0-10169 GCA_902168415.1 Peromyscus melanophrys
ACATCCTGAGGTGGTTTTTCTACAGGTTTTGAAATAGCTATGATCATTTCAACTGCATGTCTCTCTTCCCTAGTTTTACTGCACTGATCTTTCTTCTCCTGCTCCTCCATGTGCTTTCATTTTTACCAAATAAGTGCTTAAGTTAAAAAAAAATCACAGATGCTCAGAAAACAAGGGGATATAGTTATGTCCTTGGTAATCTTTCTCTATTTTTATCAGTGGTAAATATTATGTCACTGTGATTGGTGTCATGATCAATAATGATGTGGAAACAACATGTTTATATCATTCTTGATCATTCTATCACAAGTGTGAAATTGTTCAAAAACCCCACAGCCAGAAATGTTCTATCCCTACATAGACAAATGTGGGACATTTCCTCTATAGTCACAATATCACTGTCAAACACTCAGGTGTTGCCTATCCATATAATTTTGCCCCTAGGAGAATGCCATCTCATTGAACTCATAAACTATATGATATTTTAGGTCAGGCCTGGCTTCTTCCAACCCAGTGAAATGCTATTGATATCTGTTCATGTTGTTGACTGTATCATACTTGAATATTTCACTAACTTACTGGAATTTTGGCCATTTCAAATTCTTGACCACTATAAATGAAGCTTCTATGAACAATTACATATAGTTTATCATGTGGATATAGATTATTTCTCTGGGATGAATATGAAGTGTCTGCTTTTATTCTCAGATCATTTCTTTTTCTCTCCAAAGATCCTGTCAACAATCAGTATTTAAAACTGAACCCCTCTTTGGGATCCACAGAATATATGAGGAATTGTGGCTGTGATATTTAGGATTTAGATGGGTCAGCAAATATGTGAAAGAGAGTGTACTCTGTAGTTGTGTGAGTCCTATGCCAAAGTTGCAGCTTCTTTTCTTAGTATACCATTCTATGTCTTAGACACTGTAAATTATAACTTAGATAGCATGAAGACTTAGTTCTGTAGGGTGTAACTGTGTAGGGATGGAGATTATATACAGAACACTTGCCTGTCCTTGAGTTGGTTAAGATAATCTAAATTCACTTATTCATCCAATTACTTTTTCTCATGTAATGTTTCCTAAAATATCCTTGTTTCATAAACAGGTCTTTTGAGACAGACAAACTAAGCTTGAAGGTAGGAAATATCTGTGGCATAATCTCCAAAGTTCACATTGTGGGTATAAAATTCTCATTCATTAAAAAAATAATGAGGAAATCAAAGACCTAATGAGGTTTGTTACTGACTCAGAGGTGCCCAAGCTCTGGAGAGGGAACCTCTAATGACTAGCCGGAAGATGAAGAGTAAAACTCAAGTTAACAAAAATTGAACTTTAATTGTGAATTTACTGCAGAGAAAGAAATTCTGTCTTTGTCATAACAGATTGATCCAGAGGAATGAAGCACAGAAATCAAACTGTAGTGACTGAGTTCTTCTTCATGGGATTAACCAGCTCCTTCCAGCTCCAAATTGTCCTCTTCCTGATATTTCTCTGTGTTTATCTTTTAACTCTTCTGGGGAACCTGGGAATGATCATTGTCATTCGCCTGGATACTCGACTCCACATCCCCATGTACTTTTTGCTCAGCCACTTGTCCTTTGTAGATGCCTGCTCTTCTTCAGTCATCAGTCCTAAGATGTTGTCTGACATCTTTGTGGAGAAAAAAGTCATCTCCTTCCTTGGTTGTGCTATCCAGCTTTGTTTATTCAGCCAGTTTGTAGTGACAGAATGTTTTCTCCTGGCTTCCATGGCATATGATAGGTATGTCGCTGTCTGTAAGCCTTTGCTCTATACACTCATTATGTCCCAGCAGGTTTGTGTGCAGCTAGTAATAGGGCCTTATGGCATAGCCCTTATAAGCACCATGGTACATACTACTTTTACCTTTATCCTGCCCTACTGTGGTCCAAATCTCATCAATCACTTTTTCTGTGACCTTCTTCCTATTTTCTCACTGGCATGTGCAGATACTCAGGTGAATAAGCTTTTGCTTTACATCTTGGCTGGGATCCTGGGTGTATTCAGTGGGACGATCATCTTGGTGTCCTACATTTACATTGTCATGGCTATCTTGAAAATCCACTCAGCTGATGGGAGGCGCAAAGCCTTCTCCACCTGTTCTTCACACCTGACAGCTGTCTCTATCCTTTATGGGACTCTCTTCTTTATCTATGTATGTCCAAACACCAGCTTCTCTCTGGATATCAATAAAGTTGTGTCATTATTTTATACCACCGTTATCCCCATGTTGAACCCATTCATCTATAGCCTGAGAAATAAGGAAGTCAAAGATGCATTCATCAGGACATTTGAAAAGCAATTTTGCTACAATTTGCAAGATAAAATATTTTAGATATAAGCATTATTAGATATCCTATTTCAGTTTTTTTCTTTCAATCACAAGAAGTTTCGATCTTTAAACTGAATGGAATATAGGATATACAAATTTAGCAAAATTATGAGGCCTTGTGACGAAAAATAACAGACTCTGTTAAGCTAAGAAACAATAAAACTTGGTAAGCAATGAATTTCATAATACCTCAGCTGTGGTTTACAGGAGGCCAAGTCCTTTATAATAGGATAATTCATAATTTGTTGTGGTTTTAGTAAGAATGGCCCCCACAGACCAATGTGTTTGAACACTTGGCCCATAGGGAGTAGCACTATCAGGAAGTGTGGCCTTGTTGGAGGAAATGTGTCACTGTGGAGGTGGACTTTGAGGTCTCATTTGCTCAAGCAAGGCCTAGTGTGGCAGTCTCATTCTGCTGCCCGTGGATCAAGATGGAGAACTCTCCGCTCCTTCTCCAGAACCCTGTCTGTCTGCATGCTTCCATGCTTCTCATCATGATGATAATGTACAAAACCTCTGAAACTGTAAGCCAGCTCCAATTAAATGTTTTCCTTAATAAGAGTTGCCATGGTTATGGCGTCTCTTCACAGAACTAAAACATAATGCTTAATGTTGAATCTGTTCAAATAAACAGTTGTAAGTCTTTGATCAGGTAGTAAGCAATCACACCCCTTTTTATAAGTATTTTCATATTTGGAGTAGATATTTTACAAAGAAGTTGTATACACACTGTAGTCTCTATTTAAACTATACTAGTAGCTTGGGGAATTATGCCAATATACCTTTGTATTTATACACCTAAGACAAAAAATGTGTAGACTTTTAATACAAAGATAACTAATATTTTATCTTTCAATACAATGGTAAAAAATTATTTCACTTTTGCATATATTCTAATTTGTTTATAATAATGATTTTGACTTCTATGAAACAATAATGATCCCCTAAAACATTATTAAATAATTTTATATTTTGAGCTTATAATATAATTGCATCATTTCTCCATTCCCTTGCTTCCCTCCATGTGCCCCTTCCTTGCTCTCTTTCTGATTCATGACTTTTTATTTCTTTAATTGTTGTTACATACGTAAGTACAACATTCTCAGTCTGTATAATGTTGCTTGTATATGAATGTATGTTTTCAGTACTGACTGTTTGGTATTAGATAACTAGCTGTTGTGCTATTCCCTGGGGAAGACTATTTGTCCCACTCTTAGCAGTCCTTGGTTACCTATAGTTCTTTGTTAGGGTAGAGGCCTTGTGAGTTTTCCCACAGCCACATTGTTACTGCTTTGGAAAACTTGCATTTTTGCTGTATTTGATCATATATGCTTCCTACTAAGACTGCCTGACACTCCTGTTCACCTTGACTGAACTTTGGACTGATTTAGCATGGAATGTAAGATCTTCTAAGGTTTTCATGGAGAATTATTTTAGTAAACGCAAAACTCTGCGTTCTTTCTTGATCCTTTCAGCATCCTATAAATATTTCTAACATGTAGTCAGTTTTACAATCCAGGTCTAGCACTCTCAAGTCCTTGGGAGTTACATCAGAAAGAGAATGTTTTTTGCTTCTGGTCTCTGGGAGAATGTAGAAGCAATAATTCAATTTTCAGCAATCAGAGAACATAAATGGATAAGCACATGAATGAACTGCCCTAAGCATTCTCCAGTTCTTTTCCTTAACTCTTTATTGTTTGTATTTGAGATTGTGTTTTAATTACAACATTTCTCCCCTTCCTTTCCTCCCTCCAAACCTCCCATATACCATTCCAAACTCTCCTTCAAATTCATGGACTCTGATCATCAATTGTTATTGAATGTACATATGTATTTATACATACATATATATTCCCCAATATAACCTGTTGAGTCCATGTAATGTGACTTGTGTGTATTTGGGAAGGCAGGGGGACAGGGGGCCGCCGCACGCGGCTAACCCTGTGGTACTAGACATTCAGTTAGTATGTTCTTTCCTGGGGAAGGCTACCTCTTTTGTTCCCTGCTTTTTTCAGTTTCCTGTAATATTTTGTGTAGGACTGAGTTCCTATGGACTTCACTCTGTCAACTTTGGCATGTTTATTGGTATTCCCTTTGTTCAGCTCACATGTGAGAAGTCTTGTTGGTGAGACTTTATGAGTGTAGCTTCTGATGATAGCAGACACAATCTCACAGCAAACTCCTTCATCCTCTGGCTCTCATAATTTTTCTGGCCCCTGCTGTATGATATTTTGTTTGTGTTCTGACAAGTAAAGCTTGTCTGGAGATCAGAGAAGCAGAGCAGTAACCACCAGAAACTTCTTACCCCTACTAATCCTCAGATTGTACAGGGGCCAAGATCCTGTCTCCACCCACCTTATATTCCTGTCGTCCACCTCCCGAGTGCTGGGATTAAAGGCATGTACCACCACCACAAGCTCTGTTTCTCTTTTAGACTGGTTCAATCTCATGTAGCCCAAGGTGGCCTAGAACTTCTGATTTTCCTGCTTCCTCCTCCTAAGTGCTGGGATTAAAGGTGTGTGCCACCACTGCCTGACCTCTGTGGTTAACTAGTGGCTAGCTCTACCCTCTGATCTACAGGCAAGTTTTATTTGTCAGAACATGAACAAAACATTACACAACAGGCCCCTATCGCTGAGCTTTAGGTGTGGGAACATTTTATAGATGTATCCACTGGGAGTAGGCCCCAAAACTCTCATTTTGATTGGTTGTGGGTTTGGGTAGTGGTCTCTGTATATTGAAAGAGAAATTTCCTTGATGAAGGTAAAGACTACACTTGTCTGTGGATGTAAGAACAAAATTTTATAGATTGTTGTTAGGTGTTATAAAATTTCTCCTCCAATAACCACAATTTTCCTAGCACTAAGTAGCTTTAAGGTAGATGTCCAGTACCAGGCATGGCTTCCTTCTTCTTTTTCTTCCCCCATTTAACTGTGCATTATTTATTTGCATCATGCAAAATATATACTAATGAATTTTAGGAAGTGTTTTCTTCAGAGTCTTATGATTTAGTGGAGGGAAAACACATAAACATAACTAATATCAGTTTGGCAAATGCTGTGTTAGTATTAACACCTCAGAAATAGTACTTATGAGGAAAGGGTAAGCCAGTGGCTGTCGGAAGTCTCACTGTGTGTGCAGGGGTTCTAAGCAATCCTTGGGTGTGGAAGAAAAATTCCAAATCCGGAAAGTCACCTTGGGCTCTGCTCTTATCAATTGCAGCTCAGATCAGTAAATTAATACCTGGAAATTTGAAGTAACAGGCAGATGTGAAAGGGAACTCAGAGAAAGAGCTACTTTCAGGGATAATACTGAAAATACATAAAAACTGTTAATAAATAAAGAGGCCAGTATGTGTAGTTTTGAAAACCAAAACACTTCATTCCTGGCTTCTTCCCACTCCCCGAGCATAAATAGATCTAGTGACTATGAGGAGATTCAGAGACCCAGCTGAGGAATCCTGCTGAGGAGAGGGAGGAGGGATTGTAGGAAACAGGGTGAGGGTGGGGAGGTGAGGAATATCCAGGAAAACCAACAGAAAACACTAGCCTGGCTCATGGAAACTCACAGAGCCTAAACTACCTAGAGCCCCTGCATGTATGTGACAGCTGTGTAGCTTGGTCTACATGTGGGACTCCTGACAATAGGAACGGGAGCTGCCCCCAGTGCTTTGACTGGCTCTGGGGAAACTGTTCCTAGTGCTGGATTGCCTTGCCCAGCCTGAATACAGGGGAGCTGCTTCATCTTATGGCAGCTTGATCTGCCATGCTTTGCTGAAGCCCATGGGAGGCCTGCCCCTTTCTGAGCAATGAAGGAGGAGGGGTGGGTTGAGGGGACGACTGAGGGGAGAAGGGGGAAGAGAGGCTGTGGTCAGGATGTAAAATAAATTAATTAATTAAAAAAAAAAACAGTCAGCCTGGCCCGGGTTAAAGGTCAAGTGAAAGGTCAACCTAGCCTTTAAATGTCAACCTGGCCAGCCCTGGGGAACACTATGTGGCCTTTCTTGTTCATTTTATTCTCTGTAATTGAAATTTGTTTTGTTCTTACATCTCAGTGTCTCCTTTCTTCTCAGATCCTTCCAGTATCAACTTGAGTCATCTCTCTTTGATTGCTGCTCCAGTGTGTGTGTGTCATTCTGTGCACTGGCAGTTTGCCATGCAGGTCAGAACATTGATCTGCAATGACTTCCAATAGCCCCGGCCTTCCTATGGGAAGGGCTGCGGCAGCTTACTCCACTCAGTCCCCTGGGTTCCTGACAGGACTACCAAGGCATGTCCATTTTTCTTGAATGACAGTGCCTGCTTCGGTGACTTGCTCTCAGCATAGGCCCACCTTCCACCCAGTGGGATGGCTCCCTATGTTGAGGTGGTAAACTTTTTGAGAGCTCTGCAGGGAATGCCAAACACTGTGATCAAACAAAGCCCTCTGTATAAGTGATCTCTGCCAGAGAAGATATGCCCAGATCTGTGCTGGTGTTTAGTGGGGGTAGAAGGGAATGGAGGAAGTATGATACCTTCTTGTCCCTTCAGCCCACTACCACACAAGACCCAAAGAACATGTTGGTATTCCCAGATCTGACCACTTGCTTTGGCTGCAGCTGCTCCAGGTGGGAGCCACCTCCTCACCTCAGAGCCCCTTGTATTTGTGAGCCTGGGTTCCCTCTTTTCTAGACACTCTTTGACTCATGATAGGAACCATCACAACTTAATCTTTCACACTAAAACCTTGTCCTGACACTTCTGTAAGGACCTTTGTAAATCTGGGCAGAACTGGTTGACTTTTAGAAAAAAAAAAAAAAAAAAGGATGCAGAGGCAGATGGATCTCTGTGAGTTCAAGACCACCCTGGGCTACACAAGGTTGATCCAGTCTAAAAGAGAAAGAGAGGCAGGCGGTGGTGGTGGTTCACACCTTTTATCTCAGCAGTAAAGAAGTGGAGACAAAAAGTGATATGGCTGGGCAAAGAGAGGAATATAAAACAGGAAGAGACAGGCACTGAGCCCCCTTTGAGTCTGAGAATTCAGTAGAGGTAAGAAGTATTTCTAATTGCTGGCTGCTCTGCTTCTTTGATCTTTCAGCTTGTTAATAGTAAATCCTTCTAAGGCTTGTCTTTTATCAGTCAAATTACAATATTTGACACAGTTATCAAACCACTTTTTTAATAAAATATGAGTTACCAAACACATTATATTATATAATAATTGTGACTGAGATTATGTCAATCCCAGTTAAATGGTTTATCCCCTCATTTATTTTTTCCATTTGCAAGTTATCCATAGTAGCCGTAAACAGGGTCCTAATTCCCTGCATTGTAATATTCTCCATTCTTAACATGAGAAAGATTTTGCCCCTCCCCCTTTTTTATAACCTAATTCCTTGTTTAAGAAGTCCCAAGTGTCTTACCACATCTGATGATGCTGACAGTGTAGACAGAGATGCACAGGGAGGGGGTGGGGGATTAGGAAGCCAGCTGTAGTGGCAGCAGGGTGCCCAGGCAGCCAGACTAGCCTGGTGGGCATTAGAGTCGCAGCAAGCTGTAGCTGTGTTACACAGGCCTGGCTGAGGGCACCTGTAGCTGTTTGCATATAGGGTGTGTGGCAGGGTGCTCTGACCTGTTCTAATTGCACACTTGGGCTGGGGGGAATGAGGCTGCTTATGTGCCATGCAGGAAAGGGCATGCGCTGTCTGAAGAGCTAATGTGAAGAAACCCATAGGAGAAATCTGAGTGACTGGGATGCAGCGTGGGATAGAACCACCTGCCTGCCACTAGCATCATTGAGGTGGCTGACCAGGAGTGTGTACTGCTGGCTATGGCTGTGCTGTAAAGCTGGGCATAGCAGGGCTCCACGGTAACTTGTGTCAGTGAAAGCAGCAGTAAGAGTCCAAGCCCCAACTGGGTCTCAAAGCAACTGCGCTGGCATGGGTAGGTGATCCACTTGCATGATGGGAAGTGAGGGCATGGGCTGGCATTGGGGCTGCTAACCCCAGTGGAGTTTTAGGGGCAGGGACAGACAGCAGCTGAAGGCTGCTGTATAAAGACTACAATGGAAAAACTCCAGACATGGAAAAACAGGTGTGGAAGGCCTATGGGAAGGGAGATAATGCTGGCCACTACAGTCACAGCCACAGCATAGCAGGTTCACCTCCTTGGAGTAGTTTAATAACACTGCATGTTGGGCACCAGATGAGGATGCCAGATGTAACAATTAGCTAATTTGTTCCAGTATAATAAAAACTCAGGAGTCAGAAATTGAGATAAAGATATGAAAAATTCACCAAAGTGAAGCAATTGGCTGACCCTCTCTGCACGTTTTTCCCAAACCAGCCCTAGAAATTCCTAGGAATTCTTCCCTCCTCTTTCTGCCCTCCTAAGTCCTTCAAGGACTTTATGCCTAATCCCAGTCAGCCAATCGCTGACTCATCCTTTGACTCAAGGTTGCTTTACTGGCACAGTGGATTAACTGTATGGACAATTCTCCTGCAACACTCAAGACTGACCCACAACTCACTATGTAACCAAGGATGGCCTTGGATGCCTGATTTTTCTGGTAGGAGTGGAGTGCCTCACTCTGCAGCCCCGACTGATCTAGAACTCACTGAGATCCCCATGTGCCTCTGTTTCCCAAGTGCTGGGATTAAAATTCTGTACGACCAGGCCTGGCTTTTGTTTGTTTTGGCGGCAGAGGGGTGGGGTTGGGAAGGTGGGGAGGTTGTGTGTGTTTGAAACAAGATCTCACTTTGATGCTCTGGCAGTCCTGGAAGGCGTTATTCAGATCAGGCTGACCTGGAACACAGAGACATGCCTGCTTCTACCTCAGGAGTGCTGGGACCAAAGGCATTTGCTACCAAGCCTGACACAATATAGTTTTATAGTACAGTTGTAGATTTATGGAAATTGTTTAGATAATAGTTTTCTTGCCCTCACACCCTACAATTTGAATGATTTGCCCTAAAGCCCCAAGTCAAGGAGATGGAAATTTGTTTTTTTTATATTTATTTATTTATTTTATGTGTATTGTGTTTTGTCTGCATATATGTCTGTTCAACACAGGCATGTCTGGTGCCTACAGAAGTCAAAAAAGGTCATCTGGATCTCCTGTAACTGGAGTTACAGACATTTGTAAGCTGCCATCTGGGCAATGGGAACAAACCCAGGTCCCTCTGCAAAAGGAGCAAAATATGGAACTATCTCTCCATCCCCACAAATTTATTCTGATTGTGGCCCTTGTCTCTTCTAGGTGGGGCCTTTGGAGAGACTAGAATTTGATGAATCATGATGAAGAGTCCAATGGATACATTCTGGTGGCCTCATGAGAGAGAGGAGACCCTACACATGTACTTATTGTCTGTCTCTGAGTGACAGGCTGCTCCCTTTCAGAATCTAACCAGAAGGCTTTACCCCTTGGCATGGACCAGGAAATATTATAAGGTTTCAACATCAAATTTCCAATGTCTTTAGATCTAAGAGTAGTAGATTTTGAAGAGACATGGAATAAGATCCTAAGGACAATCAAAGTTGCTGTGCTGGAATATGTTGAGAGATCAATGTGGAATGACTGCTTCTAAGACATTTATGCTTAGCCGGCCATGCTGGAGCACACCTTTAATCCCAGCGCTCGGGAGGCAGAGCCAGGTGGGTCTCATTGAGTTAGAGGCCAGCCTGGTCTACAGAGCAAGATCCAGGACAGGCACCAAAGCTACTCAAAAAAACCCTGGCTTGGACCACCCCCCCCCAAAAAAAAAAGATATTTATGCTTTATACCTGGCCTATCTTTTTTTTTTTTTTTTTTTTTTTTTTTTTTTTTTTTTTTTTTTTTTT
>CABHPR010091979.1:0-14122 GCA_902168415.1 Peromyscus melanophrys
CATACATTTTAATGGTTCCAGTTGTTTCAGTGATCTAGGATTCACCCAGGTGCCTTTACCTTTGGCATAAATGCAGGTAGCTTTTATCTTCCCATGCACACTCCTACTTCAGGATCACATATGAGAACATCTCCTCTGCTTCTGTCTTTGCTTCTGTATTTACACTAGCAGGAAATTGTGGAAATTTAGCCACTTGTAATCTGTTCATCAAAATTTTTCATTATGAAGAGATTACAGCATGTTATCTATCTGATTCCCTAGAAGTATATTGACAACTTCCTCTAGTTTCATAATAGGAATCTTTTCCCCAATGACCAGCAGTTCTAGAAGGGAAGATTCAATTACCATATAGTACTGCTTTAACTTCCAGATGTTTTTGTTCTGTGTTTTAAAATAACATAACCTTACATTCTTTGTGCCACATTCAAACATTTAAAATACTGGAGGGTTTTAATTAGATATTTATCTATTCATATTAAAGTGACTTCATCACCAGGTGCCGCTGGAGGTTAGGAAACCTGTTTGCTTGTAACCAGGAGCCCTAGAGTGAGGGTTTGTGTGAATCATAAGTAGCAGATTAATGACTTTTGAATGTGAATCAATGGACAAAAGCAGTTTCATAGGTACTGTGATATGGAAGACACTAGTAATTAAATCAGTGTTTATTTACAAATGGAAAGTAACATGTACTTTTGCCTCCCCACCATGATGGAGAAACACTGAGGGAAGAGGCCAAATTAAAATTAATAATCATCTCATATAAAATCAGAAATTCTAAAACCAAGGGAATTCAGTTTAATCTCAGCCACAGAGCAAGGCCAATTTCTCAGTTCATGATTTTCTCTTACTCTAGGCTAGCATAATTATGTTTTAGTTCTTTATGATGTCTTAGTAATTTGCAAATACATGAGCATATTTGGAGTTATTTCACTTTTAAGTGAGAGTTTCTACTTTCTATGTTTCACTTTCCTGTGCCTGCTAAGGAATAAAGCAGTTTTAAAATTGTGCACCCCAAAACAAAAGAATTAATTTCAGAACCAAACCAAGATAGTTAATCCTCTACCTTTCCATTGCAGAAAACAGAAAAACATCTTTCAGATGAGAGCAAGACCTGGACTTTGAAGAAAATAAAAAGTGAAGTGAACCTCTCTTCTCTGGAAGAGGTAATAACTGATAGCTTCAAAGAAAAAAAATACTTACTGGTAATTCCCACTAATTTGAAAACTAACATATTTGCTTGCAAGAGGAATGTTGCCTCTGTGTTCCTATGTCTGCAGTATTGCAAATAGTGTCAGAGAAGAGGAACCCAGCCTGGAACATGTCCTTCACCTCCTTCATACCCTCACTTCCGGGAACACAGAACTTAATGACCTTCTAAGGCAGTAGTTCTCAACTTTACTAATGCTGTGAACATTTGATGCAGTTCCTCATGTTGTGGTGATCTTCACCATAAAATTATTTTCGTTGCTACTTCATAACTGTAATTTTGCTAATGTTATGTATCATAATATCAATGTCTGTATTTTCGCAAGGTCTTAGGTGACCTCTGTGAATGAGAGTCCTATGATTACCAAATGGGTCATGACCCAGAGGTTAAAAATCACTGTTTTAAGGGGTAAGTGATAGGAGTTAGACTATGAAGAAAAAAATCAGAAGGTAAGCAACTTGCATCACAGAGAGAAAAACTCATAGAAATGCAGAGAATAAATAATGGAGACTCAGGTAGTAGCTCTTGTCAACATGAATGTACCCAACATACCTGTATATTTTAAATTGATTTATTTTATGTGTTTAAATGTTTTGCATGCATTTTCCCTGTGCACCTTATGTGTGTTCTGCCCACAGTTCCAGGAAAGGCGCAAAGCTACACACAGAAACCCTGTCTCAAAAAAAAAAAAAAAAAAAACTGCTGAGCTATCTTTCCAGACCCCAGAATGAATATCTTTGATATGCAGATGATCAGCGCATAAGCCAAGATATATCATAAGTAGAAATAAGGAGCCAGCCTCAGGTTTTAGCTAACTTCCTGGACTCTAGGCCCCATCACTCTGGCAGTTTGACACATTGAAATGTAGAGAACATATAGGCAGGAAGACGTCAACAGGAGGCCAGGCATGTTGGTGCACACCTTTAATTCCTGCACTCATGAAGCAGAGGCAGATTGTTCTCTGTTCAAGGACACTCTGGTCTCAGTTTATTTGGTGGATGAGGGAAGGCAAGAAACGTGTGCCATAGCAGAAGTGTGGAGGTCAAAGGATAATTTATAGGAGTCAGTTCTCTCTTCTCACCCTTTCAGTCTCAGGGATCAAATTCAAAGTGTCAGTCATGCTGGCAAGTGGCATAATCAACTGAGTCCTCTTATTGGCCCTCTGATTTATACTTTGACTGATAATATTTTAGCACTATTATATGTACAAACAAACACACACACACACACACACACACACACACACACACACACACACATACACACACACACTCGAGCACCAACAGAGCACTCTCCTTGCAAGGCTAATGACCTTGGTTCCATCCAAAAAAAACCACAACAATTGCCAGGAAATGCTTGACTACAAAGCAGATATTGAAGCGAAACCCGAAGTAAGGATCATACAATGTCATCCTCAGTGTACTTCCAGCAATGACACTCAGATCCACCTATCACATGCCAAACCTCAAGCAGTCTCAATGAATCTGTTCAGAGTAAAACATTTTTCTCCAAATATGTTTTTAATATTTTATACATAGTTTAAAGGAACACAGCACAGCCTATTTTGTTTCAGAATTGGGCTTAATTTTAAAGTTAAACAAATAAAGGATTTGGGCCCACACACACTTCACATACACACAAAACAAAAGAATTAATTTCAGTACCAAACCAAGAAAGTTAATCCTCTACCTTTCCATTTCAGAAAACAGAAAAACATCTTTCATACAGTAGTGAGATCTTCTCATTGAAAAAGATGAAAAGTGAAACAAACCTTTCTTCTCTGGGACAGGTAATAACTGATAGCTTCAAAGAAAAAAATACTTAGTATTTTTTTTTAGGAATTAGTGTTAATTCCCTCTAATTTGAAAACTAACATATTTGCTTGTGAGAGTAATGTTTCCTATGTGTTCCTATGTCTGCAGTATGGCAAATAGTGTCAGAGAAGAGGAACTTAGCCCGGAACATTCCTTCACCTTCTTCATACCCTCACTTCTGAGAACACCCAAGATAATCACCTTCTAAGGCAGTAGTTCTCAGCCTTCCTAGCACTGTGACCATGTGATGCAGTTCCTCATGTTGTGATGACCCTCACCATAAAATTATTTTTGTTGCTACTTCAAAACTGTAGTTTTTCAGATGCTATGAATCATAGTCAATATTTGTTTTTTTCAGAAGGTCTTAGGTGACCTCTGTGAAAGAGAGTCCTATGATTCCCAAATGGGTCTCAACCCATAGGTTGAGAACCACTTTTTTAAGGAGTAAGTGATAGTAAACTAGAATATGTAGACAAAAATCAGAAAGAAAGCAACATGCATCACAGAGAGAAGAACTTATAGAAATGCAGAGAATATGTAATAGAGAATCAGGCAGTAGCTAATGTCAACATGAATGTATCCAACATACTTGAATGTTTTAAATTGATTTATTTTATGTGTTTCAATGTTTTGCATGCATTCTCTCTGTGCACCTTGTGTGAGTGCTGCCCACAGATATCCAAGAGGGCATTTGATACCCTAGAATTGCAGTTCCAGATGGTTGTCAGCCAAGATGTGGGTACTGTGAATCAAACCCAGGTCCTCTGCAAGAGCAACAAGTGTTATAAACTGCTAAGCCATCTTTCCAGATCCCAGAATGAATATGTTTGATATGCAGATATGATCAGAGCATAAGCCAAGATATATCATGAGTAGAAATAAGGAGCCAGCCTCAGGATGTTTGCTTACTTCCTGGACCTTAGGCCTCATCAGCCTGCCAGTTTGACAGATTGAAATGCAGAGAACATATAGGCAGGAAGAACATCAATAGGAGGTGGGACATGTTGGTGTACACCTTTAATTCCAGCACTCATGAAGCAGAGGCAGGCTGGTCTCTGTCTGTTCAAGGACACCCTGCTCCTGAGTTATTCGGTAGATGGGGGAAGGCAAGAAACATGTGTGCCATAGCAGAAGGGTGGAGGTCCAAGGATAATTTATAGGAGTCAGTTCTCTCCTCTCACCATTTCAGTCTCAGGGATCAAATCGAGATGTCAATCATGCTGGCAAGTGCCTTTGTCAACTTAGCTCTCTCACTGGCCCTCTGATTTATACTTTGACTGAAAATATTTTAGCATTAATACACACACACACACACACACACACACACACACACACAAATAAATAAATAAAATAAAATAACCTTACACACTTGATTGCCAGCAGAGCACCTAATGACCTGGGGTCCATCCCAGAAGAAGCAACAAGCATCGAGTGTCTCACACACACAATCACAGTACACCTAAATCCAGATCAGAGACTGAGAGTGTAGAACAACCTTGAAACCTAAAAGCCAGCCAGACCTGAAAACACAAAGCAGCAGAAACACCGAGAAACCCTGTCTCACCCAATAAAGAAGAGAGCCACCTCCTGAAGGTTATGCTTTGGCTCGCGCTCTCTCTCTCTCTCACACACACACACACACACACACACACACCATTGATAAATAATTTTTAGAATGATGTGAAATTATATATTCTGATAAATAAATGGTCTCTATGTATTCATTAGTACTCCTGTTGTAAAACTAACAGTTCAGCAAAATATCTTCAGGGTCATCTCACTCATCTTCAGTGTTTCTGTTTTACATGTGGCATGTGTCCTTGTACCATGTGGCCTTTGCATTCCCTTTTTATAACTGGCTTAAGCATACTTAGTTAATGAGGAAGGAACAATGTGTGAAACATGTGGCATATGAAAAATGTGTCTAAGTCTGACAAGTATCACATGCTTTGATGGGTTCAAGTTGTCATTCTCAATGACACCACTGAACTGTAAATTTTCACATGATCCATTTGAACAGTTTAGACACACATGTGAGATGTATACTCCCTCATCCTTTTTTCTTTCACCAACAATGCTTCTGAAGCTATTTTGTTTAATCATCTCTGTGTTACATTGATGGTGCTGGGTAAGTTTTGGAATCTGTGAGTTTTTCATATAAGTAGCACATAGTCTCCTCACACCAGATACCAAAAGGTAAAAGTAGACTGCTAAGTTAGGAGTGTCACTGAGATGTCATGAATGACAAAGACCTGGAGTCATTATTTGTTGTAGAATAAAAGTCAATGAGTTTTCCCATCTGCCAAGCAGCATCAAATGCATTTTCAAAACTCATATTCCCTAATGTACCTGATTAAATCAACTGGTCTTCTTTGTATCCTATCTAAGCCAACATTATGGAATTGTCTCACCTGTTTTTGGCATAATCCACTGGGTAACACCCCTTCAGTGCTTCCAGTGAATCCTTCAGGCTTTGTTCTTGTCACTCATACTATAATTAGATGATGGTTATATTACTTTCTATTGCCATGCCAAGGCAACTCCTAGAAGGAAAGGTTTGTTTGGAGTGGGGCTTATGGTTCCAATCAGACACATGCAGTTCCATCACCACCATAGTTCAGGCAGGGAGGCAGGCATGGTGCTGGAGCAGCAGCTGAGAGCTACACCTGACTCACACAAGAAACAGAGAGCTCACTGGAAATAGCACAAGTCTTCTGAAACCTCAAGGTGAACCAATAATGACACAGCTACTCTGACAAGGCCACACCTCCTAATCCTCCCCCATATAGTTCTACCAATTGGTGGCCAAGCATTCAAATATATGAGCCCATGGGGCTGTTCTCATTCAACCCCAGAGAGGTGCTGGGGCAGGCCATTATATCTATCCTCCATGTATAACAATAGTCATGGTTAAGGAGTAAGAATTTGGAAGGCATCTTCCAGAATCCTTACTTGCAGCTCCACAGCTCCCCTCTGCTGTAGATAGTGACACATTTTTTTTCTAGCATTTCAAAAGTCACCCTCACTGTTCTGCTTTCCCAGGAACCTAATGGGCAATTGTGAAAGGCCATGGGGAAAGCATTAATGCAGTGCAGAAGAAAGAGGTTCCTTTTGTTCCCAAAGCTCCTCATTGTCACATTTTCTTAATCTGGACGGAATGCAAAATCCCAGTCATAAAGACAGGAGAGGACACATTTGGCCTTTTCTTTTTACAACTTTCCATTATACAGAGAATGACAGTGTCAGGTAGTAAAGAGCAGAGAAAAAGAAGGCATAAAGCTGAGCAGATCCCCTTTTAAGATTTCTCAAAACTCTGGGCCTTTTACTCAAACAGAGAGGAAGCAGAGGTTACTGGAAATCAATGGCTGTTGTGATAAAATAAAACTGAGCAGACAAATATTTGGGGACTGTAAATCAAGACCCTGACGTTAATAGATAAGTCTTAAAATGAATAAAATCAGTGAAATTGTTAATGAAAACTAACATCTCAAAATTTCCTTAAAGGTTGAAGAAAAGGTAGTTTTCCTTCCTCTGCCCTATGATCCCAGTGTTACTGTTCTCCAGCCTTCTGAACATGTCAAGCTATCCTCTACCTATGATGATGGCAGAGTTGACCCTGCAGATCCCAGAAGCAATGCGGGTTCAACCCACAACCCTGCCGCGGATTCCACAATTACTTCAGGTATTTTGCACTGGGCATGCAAGGGGGAGACCATACGCTGCCCCTGCGCCTGCTCCTGGTCACCACACTAGTGGCCAGCAGCTGGACAATGAACACCTCTCCTACATCTATCCCTCCTCTGGCAGCAGGCGTGCCGCTGCTCCTTATAATATCCGTGGCGTGGCTGCTGGCACTCCTCCTCTCGGTCGTGTCAAGGATACGGCACCTCACCAATCGAGTGCTCTGAAGTGCTCTGAAGAGCTCCCAGCAACCCAAGAATGAACGAGGTAAGGCAGACCCCAGGAACGGTTCAAAAGAACTGAAGGTTGTTGTATGCAAAATCTCATTCTCTTTGGCACTAGTATGTATAATTAATAAGTTTCATGCTTTATATAGAACTTTTAGGCATTTCCTAGCACCAGAAAAAAATTGATTCATTTTTTCCCCATAATAATTGAAAATACATCACATAAAAATAACAGTTGAAAAAAAAAAATAAATAAATTTAAAAAATAACAGTTTAGTCCAACAAAACTGCCCAAGTAAAGTTGGTAGGTTCATGGCTGTCTCCTATTCTGGAATGAGGGAATTACTTTCACTCCTAATGTGAATTTTATGTTTCCTGAATGGCTAAACAGAGAAATATAACTGTTAAATATTTAGTTTCTATTTTTCTGTGTCCATACACTGTGACTTATGAGGAGAGCATCTTCTTGGAAACAAACACTCCAAGAGAAGCAACATCTGAGAATAAAACCAACAAAATAAGGCTCCACATTCTCCCACCTTCTCAAACACAATGATACTAATGTCACTACATAAGATTCTACTGATGCCACTCCTACTGCTGATCCTGATGATGTCACCAGTGATGTTCTTGATGATGCAACTGATAATTCTTGCTTTTCTCTTTAGTTGCTGCTGAAGCGGAACATTAATTCTTTAAAAGAAGAACACATCAAGTGACAGTCTGTCGGGAAGACTTTATAAAAAATAGAAATTGTAAATTTAAATATTTATTGGAAAGACGACACAATATATATTCTGTATATGTTTGAAATATTTTCTCGTTAAAATGCATTATGCAAATATTTTAAGCTGTTTCTTGGTATTGTACAAACTGATCACCTGACCTCTCAGTGATATGTTTAAGGGCAAGATTTTATTATCGATACCAGAGATAGAACAGATAAGAGTCATCTGGAATGTCCAAAGCAGAAGGAGATGTTGGCTGAACATAGTCAGCCAACTGGACCTGGCTAATGATAGACAGAAACAGATCAGAGAGGAAGAGAGAGAGAGAAAGAAACAGTGGAGGAGACAGAGAGAGAGAAGGAGAGGAACATGGAGACAGGAGGAGACAGAGACACAAAGACACTGAGAAGCTGTGGGAAGGGATGCTTGTGAACTAGGGAGAGTTTAGGGGAGGGGAGGAGGGGAGAGGACCTAGGACACTAGCATAGACTTTGAAATGCATAACAAGTACTTGTGACACTGAAGGAGCCTGGAGGCTAGCATGTGCCTCATTATGGTAATATGCACCACAGGCAGCCATTTTCTCTACTGCCAGTCATAAGAGAAATGACATCTTTGGGTAGAGCTTCACAAGTTTTTGAGGAATGTTGGCTTCTAGCTACCTTCCAGAAATCCTCCTAAAGTCCAGGTTGGGCCTGCCCTTAGAATTTTGGGAACTGGAGTTTTCTTTGGACATAACAAGTATCAATGAATTTTAATGGATTTTCCAAGTCACAAACCAGCCTTGTTGAGGTTTACATATTCAAACTGCTCAAACACAAGTAAAAACACCCCCCAAAGTGCCATATTGTCCTTAACATCCATAGAGTTCAAGTGTGGTTGCTTACTTGCATTTCCTTTTCCTTTAATTTTATGACATCCCATCCCCCAGCACACATTAACTGCACAAAGTCCCTCACTGAGGGGTGGGGCCTTATGAGCCCCTCACTGTATGAAGATCATTGTGTCCTGGACACCCTTGCACAGAAATCATCTACAACCTCTGCCTCCCTCTTCCAAAGTAGTCCCTGAGCCTTGGAGGGTGTGATTCACTTCATAGTTATGCATTCTCTAAAGTTTGGCCAGGTGTGAGTCTGTACATTCACCACGCCCACTGCATAAATAATGTCTCTGATGAGGGATGATAGTTGCCCTAATGGACAGGTATAAGCCTGAGTATTTAGAAGGTAGCTTGATGCCATGTAGTTTTAACAAAACAACAATAGAGAGCCTACTGTGTGGACTCAATGCATCAGCCATTAACTCAGATTACTCACAATACTGCATCAGTGCTGCGTTAAGGAAAGAAAGAAACGCACTTCCACTTGGAGTCCTTCAACCAAGAGCGAGTCCAGGTTTGGATTTTCTACTTCACGCTCCCTGTCTTCCCCCATCTGTCTGGTGTATGACTTTGAGTCTGTGCCTGTGTGAAGAAGTCTGTCTGTCCCTGTCTCTGTTTTTTTATCTGAGTCTGTACCTGTCCCTATGTCTGTCTGTGTCTGTCTGTCCCTGTGTGTGAATGTGAGTGTCTGTCCCTTTTGCTGTGCTCTCTTTTATTGACTTCCCAGGAAGAATCACATTGGGAGGAGTGGGATACTTCACAGAAATCAGTCATGGAGTCTTACAAGGGATTAAGCCAATAACTTCAACTGACCGCAACTCTCCCAGACAACAAACAGTATTTTAAACTCCAGTGTTTACCCAGCAATGCTACTGTGTTCAAGAGTTTTGGTGGATATTCATTGAAGAAGAGTGTTTCCAACTTCTATGTTTGCTATTTTCTGCAAATGATCCACATGAATTGTTCTGGATGGGGCCATAGAAGAGAATAAGATTACAGTTAAGTATTAGTTTAGGCTGTAAAAGTTGATTATGTGGGAAGTCCAAGGAAAGTAATGGTGATTGTTACATTGTTCTTTAAAAGTGGGTTTAACAATCAGTTTGAGTACACAGTAGGGCTCACAGTCAATGGGAGGTGTGGGTGAAGAAGCATCTGGTTTACTGCCATTCTGGATCCCTCAGGCATCTGTTTCTTGAGGGAGCAGAGAAGTCAAATTCCTAGGGGAAAAAATAGATTCTTACCACCTGCCCTATGACTGCCAGAAAGATTCCTGGTTGTACTGACAAAGTTGGATGCACAAGGCAGAAGAGCAGATAGGCCCTTCATTGCGACATCTTGGGAAACTGGAGGGTAGAGGGTCACAGCTGCTGGACAGACCTTGTATCCTAAATAGGTGTCTGGTTGAGCCTGGAGAGATGGTACCAGCTTTGGTGCCTAGGAGCTTGGCAGTCAAAGGGGTGCCGAGGATCACGGTGTAGGGTTCTGTCCATCTGGGCTCGAGAAACTTGAGGAGTACTTGGTCCCCCAGGGAGATTGGGGCAGGCTCAGGGGCAGTTAAGTCTATTGGTGTAGGGGCAGGGAGATAGCTACCAGCATGTGAATGGAGAAGGGACCTCAGAAGGGAGAGGTAGGGGAGGTACCCAGCCAGTGAAGGAGTTTGGGCTGGAAGGTAGGTGATTGAGGAGGGAAGGACCTTCCATAAAAGAAGCTCAAAAGGGCTTAGGACTATAGGAGAGCATGGGGTGGATCAGAGGCAGGTAAGGGCAATGAAGAGATGGGAGGGCCAAGATAACCTGAGTTCAATGGAGAGCTTGGTGAGGGGTTGTTTGATGAGTCCATTGGCCCTCTCAACCTTTCCTGAAGATTGTGGATGATAGGGGATGTGGAGCTTCCAGGAAATGTTGAGAGCTTCCAACATGAGCTCCATGACCCTGGAAGGGAAGGCTGGCCCATTGTCCATATGTATGGTCTTGGCAGGCCAAATCAAGGGATGATGTGGTCCAGGAGTACTTGAGCCACCACATCTGCTGTTTCTCTGAATGTAGAGAAGACTTCTATCCATCCTGCGAAGAGGTCAACAAGAGTTAGGAAATAATGGAGTTTTTTATGAGTGGGCATGGGGCTGAAATCAATCTACCAATTGTCACCCCATTGGTGTCCTTGAAGCTGGTGCAGATGATTACATATCTGGAGGGCCCCCTGTGGGTTGGCCTTACCCCAAGTCTGGCAGGAGGAGTGAACCTGTTATAGCAGAAATCTTAGATGGTCTTATTAATAAAATCAAACCTGAGGCCAGTTATTGGGGTGAACACTGGAAGGTCAGAGAGACAGAACAAGCCACAGCTAACCTCACCTGACCAACTTCTCGGCTAGTCTTGTTTCCTCAGACTGAAAGTCTCTGTGTCCTCATATCCGAATGGCTCTCAGCTGAACTGTGCTTCTCAAAACCTAAAAGCTTAACCAGCCAAATGCCTAACCAGCCAAATGCTTCTAGTTTCTGGTCCTCACGCCTTATATACCTTTCTGCTTTCTACCACTACTCCCTGGGATTAAAGGCTCGCTTTCTGGGATTAAAGGCGTGTGTCACCATGCCTTTTCCAATGTGGCCCTGAACTCACATAGATCCAGAGGGATTTCTGTCTCTGGAATGCTAGGATTAAAGGTGTGTGCTACCACTGCCTATCCTCATGTTTAATATTGTGACTGTCCTATTCTCTGACCCCAAATAAGTTTATTAGCATACACAATATTTTGGGGAACACAATACCACCACAACCTGTGAAATATAAGCTTAAAGATGGGTGAAGTCAAAGAGGGCCTCTAAGAAATGGAACAAAATAGGCCAATGTGTAAGGTCTGGTGGATGTCTGAAATGATGGCCAACTCTGCTGACTGCCCATGGGATACCTTGGTTTAGGGGATGTGAGGATGTGGGGTGGCTTGGGAGGGAGGGCTAGGGGGTAGGAGGAGGGAGGAGGTGGGATCTGTGGGTGGTATGTAGAGTGAGTAGAAAATTTCTGAATAAAGAAAAATGAAAAAATAAATGATGACCAGTACCTGGTCCTGGGGAAGGATGAGGCAGTTATTTAAGTAAAACCATCCATCCTTTGTCTGCATGGCCCCATTTTTTAGGAGTTCATCAGTCTCCTCTGGTTGACAACAGGGCTGATAGGAGGGTATCAAAAATAAAATATGTTCTGTTGATCCAGAGGAGCTGGAGGCCAGGCCCTGGGTTACTTAGTTTGCCTTGGCATTGCCTAAGGCTACTGGGTCCTTGGAGGACTGGTGTCCTCAGCAGTGAACTATGGCTACTTCTGCAGTGAGCTAGAGGGCCTCCAAGAGCTTGGCTATAAGGGTCCGTTAACTATGGGAGTACCCTTGGTAGTAAAAAAAGTCACTTTCTCTCCAAAGGACAGATGGGTATGGGCTATTAAAAAGGAGTATTTAGAGTCAGTATATATGTTAGCCCATTGGCCCTTGGCTTCTTGGAGTGCTCTATTGAAGGTCATTAATTTGGCCTTTTGTGAAGAGGTCCCCATTGGCAGGTGGGTTGCTTCAACTGTTTTAGTAGAAGTGACCACTGCATATGCTGCCTGGAGGTTTCCTGATCTGTCTGTAAGAGAGCTTCCATCAACAAAGATGGTGAGTTGGGCGTTTGTGAGGGGTTAATGTAAGAGACCAGACCAGGGTAAGCATAAGACCTCCACAGCCTCTGGGCAGGAGTGAGAGGAAGTACCAGAGGAAGAAGTGACAGAAAAAAAGGATTGCAGGGTTTAGGGCAAGGATGAAGGTAATTTTGGGGGTTTCTAGAAACAGTAAGTAAAAGACTTGAATTTGTGATTGCCCAAGGAGGAAGAGAAAGGAGTGACTCAGAACATTTGAGAGGCAGTGGGTAGAGTATACCATGATTGGCTGGAACAGAGTACAGGGTGTGGAAAATGGCAAATTTCAGAAAATGTGTCAAAACCTGGTCAATTTCAAGTTTTACAGAAAACAGGAATGTAACCAGAAGTTTTCCTGTATCCTGCCCATTCTTGCAGCCACTAGGTCCCAAGTAAACACACAGAGACTCATATTAATTACAAACCAAATGGCCTATGGCTCAGGCTTCTTGCTAGCTACCTCTTACAACTTAACCCATTCCTATTAAGCTATGTTTTGCCACGTGGCTTTGTGGCATTGCCTGTGTTCCATTACATCTTACTTCGGTGGCCGTGCTCAGCATCCCTTTGACTTCACATTTCTTCTCCTTGTCTCTCTGCTTGGATTCCCTACCTGGCTCTATTTTGCCTTGCCATAGGGCATAGCAGCTTCTTAATTAACCAATGGTAGCAACACATATTCACAGCATACAGAAAGACCATCCCACAGCCCTTCCCCTTTTCTTTTTCTTTTTTTTTTTATTTGTTGCCCATTTATTTATTTTTTTATTTTACGATACCATTCAGTTCCACATATCAGCCACGGATTCCCTTGTTCTCCGCCCTCCCGCCCCCCTCCCCTTCCCCCAGCCCACCCCCCATTCCCACCCCCTCCAGGGCAAAGCCTCCCCCGAGGACTGAGATCAACCTGGTAGACTCAGTCCAGGCAGGGCCAGTCCCCTCCTCCCAGGCCGAGCCAAGCGACCCTACATAAGTCCCACGTTTCAAACAGCCAACTCATGCAATGAGCACAGGACCTGGTCCCACTGCCTGGATGCCTCCCAAACAGTTCAAGGCAATCAACTGTCTCACCCATTCAGAGGGCCTGATCCAGTTGGGGGCCCCTCAGCCATTGGTTCATAGTTCATGTGTTTGCATTCATTTGGCTATTTGTCCCTGTGCTTTATTCAACCTTGGTCTCAACAATTCTCGCTCATATAGACCTTCCTCTTTCTCGCCAATTGGACTCCCAGAGTTCCGCCCGGGGCCTAGCCATAGATCTCTGCTTCCAGATCCCTCAGTCATTGGATGGGGTTTCTAGCACGACAATTAGGGTGTTTGGCCATCCCCTCACCAGAGTGGGTCAATTCGGGCTGTCTCTCGACCATTGCCAGCAGTCCACTGTGGGGGTATCCTTGTGGATTTCTGTGGGCCTCTCTAGCACCTTGTCTCTTCCTATTCTCATGTGGTCCTCATTCATCATGGTCTCCTATTCCTTGTTCTCCCTCTCTGTTGTTGATCCATCTAGGGTCTCCCGCTCCCCCAAGCTCTCTTTCCCTCCACCCTCCCCTTCATTTCCCCCACTTATGACCAGGATGTTCATGAAGATCTCATCCATTTCTCCATCATTGGGTGATCCCCATGTCTTTCTTGGGTTCCTGTTTTCCACATAGCCTCCCTGGTGATGTGAGTAGCAGTCCAGTCATCCTTGGTCCACATCTAGTATCCTCCTATGAGTGAGTACATACCATGTTTGTCTTTCTGAGTCTGGGTTACCTCACTCAGGATGATTTTTTCTAGATCCATCCATTTGCCTGCAAACCTCATGATGTCATTGTTTTTCTCTGCTGAGTAGTATTCCATTGTGTATATGTACCACAGTTTATTTATCCATTCTTCAGTTGAAGGGCATCTAGGTTGTTTCCAGGTTCTGGCTATTACAAA
>CABHPR010091984.1:0-40202 GCA_902168415.1 Peromyscus melanophrys
GGGGGGGGGGAAGCCCTGCATAATGTTATCCTTGCAAGCTTAATTACATGGATTGAAAAATCTCAGTTCATATAGCCAGGAACATTTTAAATGCATAAGCAGTGAATACTGGCTCTTTACCAATTCACGGTTTCTTAAAAAATGATACGGGCATTTCTAACTCTGGTCTTATTCAAATTGAAGATGTAAGATGTATTTTGTGCTAATGATTTAGCCGGGTCCTGGAGTGGGGAGGATAGAGGAAATGAAGAGAATGAAGTGAAAGAACAAGAGAGAGGAGTGGGACAGGTGACTGTTGTAGCTAGAAAACAGAGTAGCAGTCAAGACAGATGGAAAGAATCAAAGGTAAAATTTCAGCTTTTGAGTGAAGAACAGGTAAGAATAAAGGGTAGATTTAGCAAGAGATATAGTAGCTAGGTGAGTAGAACAAAACCCTGAGAACTTCATTTATAACTTTTGTACATTTATTCATTTAATGTTTGTTCTTGTGTAAAGAAGATTGTGGGTGGGCATGTGCACTCCTCATGGGTGTGGAGGTCCAAAAACAATTCATAAAGGTTAATTATCTCCTTCCACCGTTAGGGTTCTGGAGATCAAACTCAGGTTATTGGTCCCGATGGATGGTCAAGCATCTTTACTTGATGAGCCATTACGTCATCCTCTGAGAATCTTTGATGCATGTGATGTTTGGCATGTATGTGCTAAACATTATCAACTCAACACAGAGGAAGAGTCCTTCCATACCTTGTTGCATCATCTTGCATAATTAAAGTTGTCAGTTACAACTAGGGAAGCTGATTATCAGAAAATAAATAGGACCCTGTTTGCTAAAGTGTTTATTATTATCTCTGGTTCTTTTGCAACTGTGTTTTTGCATATGCGGTACAATAATAACCATAAGACCTCAATAAATTATTGAGAAGTGGCTGGGAAATCTATGAGACTCACCTAGAACACAACTTCCATAATAATTCTTGTACACTCCAGCCTGAAAAGTCCCTTATTTGAAGGCAAACACAAGACAAAAGCCTGGAATGTAGAAGAATACTGAGAATTTAGATTAAGCAAGGTCACTCATAATCCTGAGAGATGCCTTTCTCTGACCCTCCATTGGACTGGATATTTGTTCTTTGGAAACTAATAATGCCATTGCCGTATAGCTTGCATTCATATTCAGCCTGTAACATAACAGACACAGGGTTGCTAAACTCAAACAAATCAGATTCCACTAAAACAGCCTGTTTCTATCCACCCTGTATTTGTGGGAGTCAAAATGTAACAGCAACCACAGTGCCTTCATGTGAGTTGAGCCATGTTACAGATTTGTGACAGGAACACTGATCTCTGCTAGCTGCTTCACAGGAGTATGTGCTTGATGATGACTGAGCTGGAATATAGTCTTAGTTTCTTATCTCTGTGGTTTCTGTCACCATCGGGTAAGTCAATATATGAGACTTACTGATCCCTTAGGTCAGTTGTCTTCAAAGTGATGGACAATATGGAAGTGATGGGACTAGAGAGATGGTGGTCATTCCAGAGGGTGAACAGAATAGAACATCTGTAATTACTTAAAATGTCTTCATACTTTTAAATCTGTCTTTGTGAATATTCTGTGCTTTTGTTTCCATAGTCATAATATGTTAGTATAGTACCAATGCATATAATTTATTATATGTGAAAAAACTAAATAAATTTGTCTTAAGAAGTCTTTTAATTTCAATCTCAATGTAGCTATTTGAATTTTAATTTACTAAAAAAAATGGCATCAATATTGTACCAAGCACCATAGTAGCTGCTGAGGATACAGTAGTCAACAAGAGAAAAAGGAGTTTCACAACCAAAGCTCACAATTTAGCTGGATGTAGTGTCATGCACCTTTAATCCAAGCACTCAGGATGCAGAGCAAGTGGATCTCTAGGAGTTCAAGGTCAGCATGGTCTGTATAATGAGTTCTAGGACAGCCAGAGCTACCTAGTGAGACCCTATCTCAAAAAAAAAAATCACAGTCTACCTGAACCAGTGACTCTAAAGATGACGAATGCTGTGTCAGCTTCAGATAGGATGCCTTACTTAGTCTAGGGATGGGCAGTTGTGAGCAAAGGTGACTTACTACCCTTTCAATTTTCCTTTAAAATTGGAATACATTTTACAATAGTCTTTAAATAAGTGTCCAAAATAGTATAACGTTAGCATCAGATTACATTATCTAAAGAAATTTTTTTTTCTCCTCATAAGCCTTAACAAGATAAATGTTATCTACTGCCTTTTTATCTACTGCTATAGTAGACATGAAATAATTCTATGACCTGTATGGTCAGTGTCTTAGACACTGTTCTACTGCTGTGAAGAGGCACAATGACCAAGGCAACTATTACAGGAGAAACATTTAATTGGAAGCTCTCTTACAGGTTCAGAGATTCAGTCCATTATTATCATGGTGGGGAGTATGGCAGTATGCAGGCAGGTGCTGGAGCAGTAGCTGAGAGCTACATCCTGATATATAGGCAGAGAAAGACTCTGGGCTTGACATAGGCTTCTGAAACCTCAAAGCCCACCCCCAGTGACACACTTCCTCCAACATGGCCATGACCATACCTCTTAATCCTTCTAATCCTTTCAGATAGCGCCACTTCCTGGTGACTAGCCATTCAAATACATGAGCCTATGGAGGGCACTCTTACTTGAACCACCACAGTTAGGTATTATGTTGAGTTACATTGCCCAGAAGGTATCTTACTATCTTAGGAAATCAAAAGGGATGCTGATAAGTGTGCATTATACCTTGTTATTCCAGAGCTGTGTACCTGCATGTACACCTACAGAGAGAAAAATTAGGTTATTGGCTTTTTTTTTTTTGTATAATAAAAAAGAAAGAAATATGATAAATTTGAGAGAAATTTATGAAGTTTTGCTTATTAAAATCAGATAAAAATAATTAAAATTTTAAATGAAGGTAATTTTTAGTGAAATACAACTCTCTCCACAAATTGAGTGACTTTTATCTTTTAAATCACTATAAAAAGTATTATTTATGTTATACTTGAAACAGAGTTTTTTGTATGAAATATAATTTCATAGTATTATGTCAATTTTGTAAACAGGCAAATTGACATATAGGTACTTATATAACATATCTAAGGATTAGCTGAGAGATGAGTTCAGAAATTACCTTTTTTTAGCACCAATCTGCTTAGACTTTCCTTTGATATTCATATTTCTTATGTGTTTTGTGAAAACTAGTAAGATGAAATCGTGGCTTGTGCCTATTTTTCAGTTCACCATGGTCTCTTGACTATGTCTTAACTTTGTTCTTTATCTTTAAATACACTTAGAAAATTGATAATTATAACAGATGCTTATTATCAAAAGATAAAACAGTACAGATGAAGTCAGCAAAGTTAAAAAACCATTACAAACCTTCCATGTCTATGAAAATATTACTATTATCATTTTGTAGTATAGCTTTCTAGAACTCTCTATGAACATTTTATACTTATGGTACTAGGTTCATGATGTTTTACAAATGACATTAAACTTATATACCCATGTTTTGTTCAACTATTGTGAAATCATCTGTATTAAATCTATTTCATATATTTTAACAATTTGACTTCTTTGACATGAATAATAGATTGTTTCCCAGTATCTCCCAGTATCTTTACTAAATATCTAAAAATATTTAAAAAGTAACATGTGTAGCATATAAAATATACTCAGTCGACTGTTCTACTGATTTTAATTTTTCCTTTACTTTACTTTCAAGTTTTTATTTTATATAGACTGTGTTCTAGGAGAGAATTTATGTCTTCATATTTCTTTGTTCTAAATTACTATTACTAGCTCATTGTCAAGTTTCATGTTCCATTGATTGAACAATCTTTTTTGGCCTGCAGTTATGGAATGTTCTTTTTTTTTCTTCCTATTGTATTTTGGCCAGAATCTTGCACACCATTGACATCTCTAGTTCAGTTTCGGTTACTCTAGCTTTAAAATGTGGTTCAGTATCTGAAAGGATGTGCTCTTTCTCTTCATAAGGTTTGTTGTTAGCTATTACCCTCTATGACTCACCTAGAAAAACTTAAGAAAAACTCACACAACTTCCAAAATAGAACTCTGCTGAGGTTTTATTTTGAGCCCATTGAATTTATTAAGTAGTTTCTGAAAACATCAGTAGTATCACACTATTGTGATTAGATGTTAGTTAAATATATATTTGGTGATGACTATTCAAACACCTGAGAGGAGCCAAAAATGAAAAATTGGGGCATCATTGGTTGTTAGGTGATAGTTGAAGCCATAGTCTGATCAATTTCATTCTGATGGAAAGAAAAAACTCACAGACCTTGTGTACACTAAGCCCCATAATCTCCCATGCATGTTATTTACTTCAAGGCCCCATACCCATAACAACTGCCCAAAGAACAATGCATTTCAGATACAGCAAGTCTAGAAATTAAGTCCCAAATTGTGCATTTCATATTTCTGACTAATTTAATTTTTCTGCTTATGCTTCCCCCTGGGTTCTGCCCTATTCCTTTGTATAGTTCTTTTAGTTAGATGATCTAGTTTCTAAACATTGACTTTAAGGCTTACCACAATTGAAGGCTTTCTGAAGCATTCTTAGTTCTACTACTGGCTATGATATGCCATGTCATCAATGAAGTGTTTCTTGCAATGTGCAAGTCACCCAAAGGAAATCATTTACTAGGGTATATCGTGAAAGAGCTTCTCATGGTCAAGAATTTATAATACATTTGGAAAGCTTAGGAAGTGGTAATGCATTTTTATTTGGAATGTATTTTTAAATCAGAAAATTTTCAAAGCAGTTGAATTTTACTATGTAAGATTTAAAGACCGTCTTTAAATATAAAAAAGTGATATGACATCTCATACACTCAACTGTGCCATTAATAGTCATAATGTAAATGTTTTGAGTCACAGGAACTATTACCACTGTAGAGAGAAGGTAGTTACATAGTGGGCTATAAAGTGCCCTCAAATTTGAATTGAATTGTCAGCCTTAGATTAAAAATATAATTTCAGTCAATACCCATTGTGATTAAAAAAAAAACATTAAAAGACAAACTACACAAAGCAAGCAAACTGTACGGAAATCTGTTTATCATTCTCCCCTCCTGTCTTCTCTCTTCTCCATCTCCCATGTCCCCAAATTACATCAGATAGTTTTTGACATGTGACTATCATTGTAACAATTCTCAAACACATGTCATAGTAATGATTAAGAAGCACTTGTTCATTGTTTTCTTTCATTTCATTCTACATTTATTGAGAGCCCATTGTGTCCTAGGTACGGTTCTTGGCGGTGGGTATAGTGCATAAAATGTATCGAAGAGCATATTTTTTATGGATAAGAAAAATAGTTAATAATTAAAGAAACGTTTTCGGGGGGTGACAAAGTTCATAAATACATATGCTGTCTCTTTTCTCTTCTCTTTCTTTTCGATAGCTATTAATAAAAATTAAAGCAGAATAGTAATGGAGAAAACCTGTAGATGCAAAGTGTCTTGCTAAGTCGGATATTTTCTTCTCTTGCCAAACTACGCAAATTAATAGGAACAAACAAAATCCTCTAAAATTCAACTTATATAATAATTAAGACACAAAGATAGACAACTACTGGGGATACTATAGTCAAGTTTATTCCTGTGCTACCAACTAAAGATGAGCCTCATTCAATCAAGAGATGAGTAAGAGATTGGAGGAGTATCTCAGTGCTTAGAGCAATTACTTAGCATATGTGAAGCCCTATGGTCAATTCCCAGCATCAATTTTAGAAATGAATAGAAGATGGAAATGAGTGAGTAGCATTTGGCAAAGGATTTGAAGTAGTGCCTATTAAAATTAATTAAAAACAAAGGTGGCATAAGGTCATAGAGTGATAGCAATAAATTGTGTGTGTGTGTGTGTGTGTGTGTGTGTGTGTGTGTGTGTGTGTAAGCATGTGCACACATGCCATAATATACACATGTAGATCAGTGGACAGCTTTCAGGAACCACATCTAGCCTTCCACCTTGTTTGTATGTCTGTCTGTCTGTTCAGTGTGCTCCAGGCTAGCTGGCCCTTGAACTTCTGGCCAATTGTCCTGTCTCTACCTCCCACCTCAGAGCAGAGTGCTGAGGTTACAGATTCATTCTGCTGTATCGGGCTTTTAGTGTGGGTTCTGGGGATTGAACTCTGTAGTGAGTAGCCATTCCAACCTTGATCTTGAAGTTCCAACCCCCATTGAGGCTTCGGTAACTGTCATGCCCACAAGTCGGGGCCAAGAGAAGACCCTGAAGACCCGAGATCCAGATGTGCGGTCTCTCTTGGTTCCTGGACCCTGGACTCTGGAGGTAGACCGAGCAGAGTTCTCCAGAGAACACCGCCGGACTGCGCTACGTCTTTCTCAGACCCTGCAACCTACCTATCCCTTCATTTGTAAGTTATGCCACTAAATAAACCTCCCTTTTAACTACATGGAATGGCCTTAATAATTTCACCAATATCTTTGCTTTTTTTAGTTCAGTCGGTAGAGCATGAGACTCTTAATCTCAGGGTCGTGAGTTCATGCCCCACATTGGGTGCCAGATATTGGTGAAATTATTAAGGCCACTCCATGTAGTTAAAAGGAACATTTATTTAGTGGTGTAACTTACAAATGAAGGGATAGGTAGGTTGCAGGGTCTGGGAAAGACATAGCGCAGTCCGGCAGTGTTCTCTGGAGAACTCTGCTCGGTCTACCTCCAGCGTCCAGGGTCTAAGAACCAAGAGAGATGGCACATCCGGATCTCGGGTCTTCAGGGTCCTCTCTTGGCCCCGCCTTGTGGGCATGTCAATTACCGAAGCCTCAGTGGGGGTTGGAACTTCCAGATCAAGGTTGGAATGGCTACCCACTACAGAACTCTGGTAATCAGGCTTCCAAGGCTGGCACTTTTAGCCACTAAGCTATCCCTCCAGCCCAGGAGTTACATGTTTTGACAGAATAGAAATAACAAACTTGAGAAATGGAGGAGAGCTAAAGAATGATAAATCTCCAGGTTAAGCTGATTTTTTATTGTTAATTGCTAGGAGTCAATGGTATGTTTAAAAGCTGACACACCAAATAGTAGAATATTAAGGAGAACTGAGGTTAGCAAGAAGGCGAAGAATAAAATAAATGAATGAGTGATTAGGGAGAAAATGGAAACTGTTCTAATTAGCAGGTTTTTAAGACAAAGAAATATTTTTTTTCTAGAGAAGAAACATAATAAATTAAATGTCATCATAAAAATAGCCCAAGCATTGTGACAGACTGAGCTCCAACATACTCGCATACCAATGAGCATAGTCGTTATTGTCTATTAGATGAAAGCATTTTAGGCTGCTGACAAAGTAAAATCCTCTTCTTACATGATTTATAAGAGGCACACCAAACAAAGGGAGTTAAAGAGGCAAAACCAAAAGAATCCAGGGGGAGAGAAAGGCAGATACAGACAAAAGCAATTTCATATATATATATATACTTCTTCCACAAAGCAAGATTCAGGCTCAAAACAAAAGGAAGAGGTAAAGAAAACACTTTATAATGCTCAAGACTTCTAACTTACAGCATCATGGCCATGGCTAATAATGAACTATTGCATGTTTGAAAATTGCTAAGAGAGTAGATTTGAAATGTTCTCTCAACAAAAGTGATAATTAAGTGGGATGCAGATTTTGTTTATTACCTTTAATTAATTACCCCTCAAAAGACACATATATCAAAATACCGTGTTCTGTTCCATAAACCAGCAGAAATCTTATCAAGTAAAAATAGAAAACAGTAAACATTTTAAGTACGTTTAAAATGTGATGCTAAAGACTGTAATTGACAGTAAATATATAATAGCTCTCAATATCTCTTCCTCCAATAGCATAGGCACCGTTATGAGGTAGAAGTGAGCAGAAGGTCGTTGGCCATGCTGTTAGCTGAACATCAGCTGAGTGGTGAAATGAAAGAGTTCCATAGCCCACTGCAAGTGCAGAGGAAGATGGGGAGGGCACAGTGGCTCTGGATGTCCACAAAAGTGAAGAACTGCTGGCTGAGAGAGCTCTGAAGGTAGATCTGTGTAGATCCAGAGAAGAACATGTGGGGTAGAGGACATCAGCACAGCCCCTCCCCGCTGAGAAAAGGCCCGAGTTCCCACTGAGCCAAGATGCTCACCAGCTTATGTTTTTAGGCCAAGTCTTAAGGGAAGAGAGTAGAAGAGGAAGAAGAGACAGACAGGCCTAGGCTATATCTGACTTTATACATAGGCCAGGGTGAGAAGCTCAGCTTTCAGTCTGTATGACCAGGGAAGCTCCAGAGGGTTTCAAGATGGTCTCCCAGGATGCTTTCTTTGAAAACTCAGGTCTTCATGCTCTACAGTTCCTCTAAGTGCTAGTTTTAAATGTAAGGACTAAATCACTGGCGTGAAATTAGCTAGCCTCTTCTGTCAGTGCTCGAGTTGTAGAACTGATTGCTAACAGAGGGAGATGGTGGGTACCATATGTCACTAAGTATTTCCAAATACGAAGGAAAATAAAAGTTAGAGGGAACACAGAGAACTGCTGTGCATGCATCCATTACCTTGCAGGGACAGCAATTAGACAACCTATCCACAGTGGCTCACATGAACTGGTGTAATCCATGCAAACATGACAGACCAGCCCCATTACTGCTGTATTAACATGTAGGCATTTCTTCCTCTGAAGGATAGTGAGAAGTTCTCCTGTGTGGTCCCCTCTAAAATTTAAAGCTTCAAGCTGCTTCCATCTTTTACCTTACCTTTTTATTTTATTATTTTATTTTATTTTGACAAACAGAAGTAAAAGAACATAGAGAATGGACATTCACCGATACCTGCTATGGGTTGGATGTAAAGCCTCCCTTCTCTCCCATTCTTTTTGCAGAGAGTGATGCATAAGTCTCTCCAGGGTGGATGCATGGAGGAGTCATTGAGCTTAGGTAACCTTGAGCTCTCCTGACCTAGAGCAGTAGGTGGAAACACTTAGCAAATGTGAAAGCTGTCAAAAACAGGCATGTCTGTGCCTCATAAATTCCTTTTAAAATATCCATTTCAATGAAAGTCTTAATTATATTTCATTTCTATCATCAAATAAGCAAAATAATCACTAGAATGAATAATGGAAAATTAAACATTCTTTAAATTATAGCCAAGTGTGAGTCTCTTCATTAGAATCTGCAACTTACACTTTATTATACTCAGTAAAATAGGGAAGTTCAGACCTAGCAAATGAATGCCCCAGAATTCAATGTGATGGCATGTGTTCATCCACATCTCTTTTTCCCCACTATGTTGTTATTAACAAATATTTCTTTGTGAATGCTTTGCCTGTGTCTGGAAGAGGTGGTTATCCTTAGAGTAATTGTTAATCTCCTGGGACAAAATGTCTAGAAATAATTTTCATGCATATTTTTTTAAAAAATAATTCCTACTGCATGGCTGATCAAGCCAATCTTCTTTAAGCCTTAAATCAGAGCTAGTAGAGTTGGAGAAAGAAAATTGGAAATGAGGAATACACTGACTGGTTTTATACCTGACACGTGCTAGAGCCATCCGAAAGGAAGAAGACTCAATTGACAAAATGCTTCCATAAGATCCAGCAGTAAGGCTTTTTTTTTTTTAAATTAGTGACCAATGGGGAAGGGCCCAGCCCATGGTGGGTGGGCTGATGGTTCTGGGTTCTGTAAGAAAGCAGGCTGAACAAGCCATGTGAAGCAAGCCAGTAAGCGCCACTCCTCCATGGCCTTTACATCAGCTCCTGCCTCAAGGTTCCTGCTCTGCTTGAATTCCTGTCCTGATTTACTTTGGTGATGTACATTAATGTGGAAGTGTAAGCTGAATAAACCCTTTCTTGCCCAACTTGCTTTTTGTTCATGGTGTTTCATTGCAGCAATTGAAACCCTAAGACAAGGAAGATCTTTGAGAACCGCCTTTCCATTGGTGACCTTGCTGTCTCTTCCACTCTGGAGGCAATGCCTGAGCAGGGATGAGCAATAGTGAGCCAAGTCATTAGGATGTTGAAGCAGCAGCAGTTTGCTGAATCCACTAGCTCTATTCCTGAGACTGACTAATTTCTGGAACTATTGGCTCTCTCTCTCTCCTATTCCATGACCCAAGCTTCTTCTGAATGCATTTTCACACTCAAATATCATGGGTGTCCATCAGAAGAAGAGATGAGGCAGGTAGATATGGGAAAATGTGGAAACAGGATACGCAGTGTTAGATACCAAATGAAGATGAAAACCAAGCATTTTCTCTCATATGAAAAGGGAATTTGGCGCAGATGGGTAATTAGAAGGGGAGTCTTAATTCCTCCTGCTGTTCTTCCTTTCTCTGGTGGAGTCAGGTCAGGAAGGGTAAAGCCTTTAAGAGGAGAAGAGCTTTGCAGATTTACTCTTGTGGAGCAGGTACTTGAGGCTGTAGTTCTGTTCTCCCATTCTCTGTTTTAATGGGAGCAGAAAAGAGGGCTTTGTGCCCTCTTCGAGGAAAATATTAGAAAATTTTTGGATGTTTTCTCTGGAAAGGGCAGGGAAAGCACAAGCACTCTGCCCCAAATTTACTTGAGGCCAAAAAAAGACAGAGGATGATAAACCAGATATTTGGAGGAGTGCCCATTCAAGAAAGAAGAGTTAGAACAGTGGAGGATTCTTGTGTGTGTGTGTGTGTGTGTGTGTGTGTGTGTGTGTGTGTGTGTGAGTGTGTGTGTGTGTATGTGTGTGTACACATGCTAATTGCATTTATAGAACACAGTATGCTTGAATAACACTTGTAACAAGTTCAGAATTACCTCTTCTTTTCTTCTGGTAAGAGGAGATGGTGAAGAAAAAGTCTTTAGTGATATAAACCACATTGTTTGTAACCATTTTGATATGCCATGCACTTGATGTTAATTCTTATAGCAACCCTAAGGGAAGGTAGTTATGAGATCATTTCTCAGAGGAGAGAGTCAAGGTTAATTAATTGGTCCAAAGTCATCTTGTGGATTATGCAGTTATTGAGAGTGAAGCTACATGTCACACTGCCCAAAGGTTGGATTCACCTATAGAAGCTTATAAATTTGTACCAGGATTCAAGTTCAAAACTGAGCTGAATATTTAAAATATTATATGGATCAAATAAAGCCACAACAGAGATTGTACTAAATGAGTTCACGCATATGAAATTCTATAATGGACATAAATCTAGGTTATAGTTGACAAAAGTCAAATCAGTGGTTGACTTGACAAAGCATGGGTGGGGATTGCATTCTGTGGGGCACGTGCATACTTTCTTGGCATGAATTTGCTGTATTTCTTAGTTGTCCCTGTAGTTAAACAACTGTGTTTGGCAAAATTCATGGAAATGTATGTATTTTACTATATGGTGTGGGAATTTTAATGAAATAAGATTACTACTGATTCTTGCAATCAATACAGTGAGCTGTATCCCCCAAGGAGATGCAACCATCAATCCCTGTCTCTGACAACATAAGGGAGGGTGTGGTGGAGAATGTAGTCATAGGATTACTACTGAGGAAAAAACGCTTAAGGTTACTCCTGTCAAATCATCCAGATGGGTACTTCTGTGCTTTCTGCTTAACTACTGAATGTTCTGTATTTATTAGGGACACTGGTCCAAATTATGTTTAAATATACAGAATATGCAAAGTGAGTAATCCAGATACTCTTTTGCTTATTTGATTTAAAATAAAAGAATAAAAGAAGCACATTTCAGTCAATTGTGATAATCGCATGATTGCTTTCATTTTTACTTGTGTCTGTGGACCTTGTATGTATAAAGATAAGGAGTTATAGTCACTGCCTAACTCTACCCTGGTAAGAAATGTAACTTATAAAATTAATATCAGTTTTATTCAGCAGCATAAAACTAGTAGAACCTTCCTTGGCATAGATAGACTTTCCTGTAGACATGTTACTCAAAGAAATTTGGATAAAATCTCTTAATCATTTCTTGGAAAATTAATTTTCAAAGATATTAGTCGTATTTATCCTAAGATATTGAAGTTTGAGACATTAAGATACTACTAAGTCTATGAGTGAAATAGAAATGTAAGGAATCACCCACATGTAACCACTGGCTAAAAGTAAATATTATTTGGGTCAAAGATACTAACAGATACTCCACAGAAGCTAATATTCACGTGCTAAAGATATTAAAAGACACTTGTCGAGTAAAATTCAAACTGCAGTGATATTCTCCCACACATCTGTTAGAATGGTAACAGGAAATAAAACAAACAACTAAAAAGCTGTAAGTGTTGAGTGATGACGAAGCTGCAGAGGAACTGAAATCCTCACATCGTAGTGGTGGGAACATGAAATGGTGATGTCATTGTGGAGAACGGTTTAGTGCTTATTATTACACAAAATAAACTTCATGCTTTCATCATTATGCCTTAAATATTAAGGCTTTCGGTAAGTGTATTTTAGAGTTAGGAGTGAAGAAAGGGTAGTTAAATCTATTTCATATATTTAAGAATAAGAAACTTCCGTAAATTTGTTTTTTTCTGAAACCTCAAAAAATCACTGAGTATTATACTTTCTAGAATTTATTGTAAGAGCAAAATTGCATTGATAAACATGTATTCTAGAAATTGAGAAACTTAGGGTTTTTTTGTTGTTGTTTATTTTGTTGGTTCAGAGAATGGTCTATGATATGATACTCATACTTTCAGTTTTGAATGAGTTCAATAAGTACATAGCAAGCCAAAGTAAACATAATTAATAATAATAAATGATAGATAGGTGGATAGGTAGATAGATAAATGAGATAGATAGATAGATAGATAGATAGATAGATAGATAGATAGATAGATAGATGGATGGATGGATGGATGGATGGATGGATGGATGGATGGATGGATGGATGGATGGATGGATAGGCAGGCAGGCAGGCAGACAGACGGACAGACAGATAAATAAGAGCAGAGCCTCATCAAATCAGGTACTTAAAACACCCAGCAGAACCTGACTGGGGAAGTCCCTTAGCTAGAGTTCCTGATTGTGCTTTCTTTCCATCAATGAGCTCCCACGGCTGACCTTCCAGCCTCTCCTTCCTCCTGTAAGCACTTTTATAGCACAGGATTAACAGCAGCAATCTCTGTTGGAAATAGTTTACCTTGTAGCTATTTCTAGGAGCAAAGGGTTTCTGTTCTTGGGCTTTGATGCTGTTCTCTCCTCCCTGCCACAGAGGGAGTGGCAGCCGATCCCTAGACACAGGGCTCTGGAGATCACTTGATACAAACAGACTTCAGTTGCAAGAGGTGGGGCAGAGGCTGAGGGGCAACCTGGCTTCCACAGCCACCTTCTTATTTGAGCTCAAACAACACGTGATAGTTTACCAAATATATGTACATTGTCTATGGTCACATAAAAGTCTATAGACATACGTTGACAGCAGCATTATTCTTACCCTTAATCTGTAAACAATCTAGAATTTACCTCAGTAAATGAATCACTGAGTAAATTGTAGTGTATCCATACCATGGCATCCAAGTCATCAATAATGGTAAATGCACTGACACGCACCAGGCTGGATGATTCTCCAGAGAATTCTGTTGAGAGAAAAAGGCAATCCCCAAAGGTGATACACTACATGCTTATGTTTAAATGATGTACAGAAATGGGGGAACTTGGCTCAGTAAGTGCCAGGAGTCAGCCACAGAAGGCCGAGTAAGAAGTGGATGTGGCAGGGCGGTGGTGGCGCACGCCTTTAATCCCACCATTCAGGAGGCAGAGCCAGGCGGATCTCTGTGAGTTCGAGGCCAGCCTGGTCTACAGTGTGAGTTCCAGGAAAGGAGCAAAGCTACACAGAGAAACCCTGTCTCGAAAAACCAAAAAAAAAAAAAAAAAAAAAGAAGAAGTGGATGTGGCTGAGACAGGTGAGCAGGAGGTAACCACTTGGGGCTGATGCAACTGCTCTTGACTCAGTGTCAGTATATGGTTGTGATCATCAACAATAACCTCCTAAGATATTACCATTGAGGGCTACTAGTAAAAAGCACATAATGTTTTCTATTCTTACAACTGCACACAAATTTATAGTTCTTTAAAATAATGAAAACTACTATTCTTTAAAAACACATTAAGTCATCTCTTCCTCAAAATCGTCAGTCACTTCCTATCCTTTTCAGAATTCAGAACTCCTCACCATTGTCTAAAAGCATTTGGAAAATCTGGCCCCAGGTATTTCTCTCCATCTCATCCCATCCTCTTCACCCTTTAGCTGACTTTACAACTAACTTCACTTGCCTTCTTGCTGTGCCCCAGATACTCCAAGGCTTGGATGTTCGGACTCGACGCCTCTATCCTCTTGAGTAGTTTACTCACCGCTTTGTATAGTTGACCCAGGTGTTATTTCCTTAATCTCACTTACTCAATGTCTGACGGTATCATTATAATATGCCTAGTACGTCACAGGCTTCCCATGAATGAATTTCCAAATAAAAGAATGAATAGGAAAGGACATTTACTTATATTTGCCTATCTAGGAATAGGGACCTTTGAGAAGTTTTTTCATATTTATTTATCTAGTGTGCAGAGCAATAGGTCTCCTTATGGAATTTTCATACAAAATTTGGGGGTTTTTTGGCTCTTATGCCCACTTCCTCCTCCATACTTCTTTATTCCTTCACCTTGATCCTGTAATACATGCCTTTCTACTTAGGCATCGCATGACTTCCCCTCCACACACACTTTGATTTTGTTTGCATGAAACTAAAAAACAACCTGAAATATTATACTTTTAGAAATTATTAGGTAAAGTTAATGGACAAGTTTCACTTCCACAAAGGACCATAGAGGCCAGCGTCTCTTGATAAATTATTGAGGGACATAAAGAATCCATTTTGGGTTTGCCCACAGGCAAACTTCCCTATGCTTTATACAGTGGATTCTTATGAATAGACAATGAGCTGTGCAATATTTTTAATTCAGTGCTTCTGCCATGTTGCAACACATAGGGCTGAGAGGGTGAAACAACCAGCAGTTAGTGATTGAATAAGCTACAATTTATTGTCTCTCATATAGTAGCAAGCTGTACAATTAACTTCTTTTTATCGTGTTTGTTATGTTCATGTTTCCCAGAGTCATCTGGGTTTTATTCCGATGTAATTAAACCAAAAGCATCAAAAGCATTTCCTGCTGGTGAGTATTTGACAGCAGAGAATAATCTGTTACTCTGTGAGTGGGAGCATCTCCAGTCCTGCTGATGGAAACAGCCAGAAAACCAGGATATTCTCACACTTGAGCATGAGTGAGAGCCACATGAAATATTTGTCAAAATGGAATATTCTTTGGCTCTACCCCAAGATATTCTGACTCCAGAAGACCAACGTAGGCACAGGAAAATTAATTTGTAACGTACTACAGGCTGCATCTGATTGGCAGGCCAGGCCACTCTGCTAAGCACAGCTACGAGAGGGCTGCTGGAGCTACTCTGAATTAGACTTAGATGGAAGCCAGCTGGGGACCTGAGCTCTGTTAGGAGCAAGAAGACCCATGTCCTCGGCAGAAGGAAACTGACTTCTCTTAAGATAGATGAATGTGAAACTGATTATGTGCGTGGTGACTCAGAGGATAATGGAGATGATTCATGGAAAATGGAGCTTCAGACTTGAATGGAGACATGAAAACAACAGGGACGGTGATGTCAGTGGAACGTCAGAGCTGAGCCAAAGATTTCTTTTATTGCATATGAACCTTTTAAAACATTTATCCTAGGGAGACAACCAATTGCAATTAGTCCTGAAAAACAAAATTATCTGATACTTTTAGAGAGACTACATGACGTGTAAATGCACAGTCAAAACAGTCATGGAAAACAGTTCTGGCTGTTTGCCTAATCTCTCCCGCCTCTGTCTCCATCAATAGAACTACAGCACAGTAATAACCAGGGATAAAGGAGAATTCATTTAGTGCTCCCATTGAAATCACAACAAAGCCAGGTTTTTATAGATAGTAGCTGTGTACTCTGTGATAAATTGTATTTCTCAACTTAAAAATTATTTTTGTTCTTTACAAATTAATAGAATGCATTTTGATCATATTCACTTACATTCCCCCCCATATCCTCACACTTCCCTATCCCCTGTATGTTCATGTCCTCATTTCTTTTTGAATAACCGACTGAATACAATGTGTGAGGTCACTGGAGAATAGCCAACCTACCAGAAGTGTCACTCTAAATAAAAATTGACACTTCTGTTTTCCAGAAGCCATAACCTGTCCACAGATCCTCAGTTAGGGATGAGGCCTATTGAATCCCTTCCCCTCCATGCTAGAACTTTGATGGGCTTAACTTTGTGCAGGTAACTGCAGCTGCTGTGAGTGTGAGTATAGTAGTCCTCGCCTGCCCAGAAGACACTGTTTCCCTCGAGTCCTCCCACTCTCTGGCTCTTGGAATTCTTCTCCTCCCATTTCTGCTACGGTCTCTAAGCCTTGGGAGAAAGGTGACATAGATGTCTCCATTATGCCTCAACTTCTTATAGTTAGGTAGCTCTTCATAAACGAGTAGTAGTAGGTGACACAACCAGACGTCTGCTGTGTGGGCTCTTGGAATCTGCTGTTTGCCTCATTCAGTGAAATGAAAGGGCAGAACTGACTGTAGTGGGCACTTGGACATGTCTTTCTTGTTCTCTGGATGTCTATGAGTTCTGGATGCGTAGAAGCCAACACTAAAACCCTTGGAACAGCCACGTGGGAAGAGGAGAGCATGGAATTTCCTTATTTGCCCTGGGCTGCCTGCCACAGTTTTAGTGCCTTAAAAAAAGTACATTTGTTTGGTTAAACAGCTGCTCTTGGGGCTTGTTTTATGGAGCCAAATAAAACTCTTAGCAAATGAAATGGTTATCACTTGTTTCCTATATGCCAGATTCTACTATCTGGCCAGCAGTTCTGTTTGAATTTGCCATGCACTGTTTTGGTTAGTCCTGACTGCAGCCCTATCAGATGCATTGTTCCATTTTACTCAAAGCTCCTAAAGAGAAGTCATAGTGTTTTTTAAAAACATACTGTAATTATAACAGGATTCATTTACTTGGGTAAAATTAAGTTTTATTTATCCTAATCTGGCTTCACTCCAAGAAAATGTCTTAACATTTACTTTGAAGTTATATTAGTCTATGTATATAGATTGGCTTGTAATACCAATCCCTACCTCCCATTGAGAATAAAATCAGGTAAAACTTCTTGCAAAAGAAATTTGCTTGATTCTTACAACATGTATGTAGGCTATGGACAGAGTCTGACTCAAGTAGAAATGACCCCATTGTAGACTATGTTGGTCTACAGCATAGCTAATCCAAGTACAACCTCAAATTAATAGTGTATCACACTGGTATAGGCAGATTTATTAATTTTTTATTGTTTTTACACACCTCAAAAGCCTGCCTGTATTTTATTATTTCTTCTTTTTCTCTCTAGAGAAAAAGGATCAGAATATTAAGTACAACTTGTTCTAAATCTCAAAGATAAATATGACAGGAATCCGTTTGCAAAGATGTAGTTTTCACTGCCTAGAATTCATTTGACTTTGGGTGTTGAGGTAGAAGATTAGAGTCCTAAGAAACAGAGTGAGAGTCTAGTTTTAAATTAGATGTTAATATCACTCATCAATTTTAGGTAATTGTCCTCACAATACTTGACATTTTCTTTGGCTTTTATCACTAACCCTCAGCTAATGATTTAATGAATCTCATGGCCATGCTGGAAGAGCACATGGCTTTATAAAAACCCATCTTTTGAATCCACATGGAGTGCCTGAGGCATAGTCAAGATCATACCACAGAGATATTGAGTCTTGAAGCTCTCTGGGTTGTTTAATATACGAGTTTACAAAATGAGATTGTATAAAATGAGAGTCAAAAATCACTCCTGCCAGTATCTATGCCATGGTCAGAATTAAGGCTTCCTAATTTTCAGTTTAGGGTTCTTTCTAGTTGCCCATGGCTTCCTATGAAAGGTTCCTGTTAAATCTTTTTAGCCTGCTATGACAAAATATTAAAGTCTGGATGGCTTAAACACCAGTCATTCTCTCAGTAAAGTCTGGAGACTTGAGAGTCCTGTTCAGTTCCCTGTGATCAGCAGTTTTACTGGCTGTCAGATGTCCATCTTCTTGCTGTGTCCTCAAATAACAATTGGAGAGGGGAATCTTGTGTCCCTTATTTCCTATAAAGACACTAATTTCATTGTATGAGTTTTGCTGTCATGACTTAATTACTTCTGCCAAGCCTCATGTGGTAGTTTGAATGTAACTGGCCCCCATAATCTCATAGGGAATGGCATTATTGGGAGGTGTGGCTTTGTTGGAATGGGTGTGGCCTTGTTCGAGGAAGTATGTCACTGTGGGGGCGGGCTTCTAGGTTTTGTCATCTCAGGATATGGCCCAGTGTGTCAGTCAACCTCCTGTTATCTGTAAGAAGCAGCACTCTCAGCTCCAGCATGCTGCCATGCTCCCTGTCATGATGATAATTGGACTGAACCTCTGAAACTGTAAGTGAGCCACCCCAATTAAATGTTTTCTTTATAAGAGTTGCCATGGTCATGGTCTCTCTTCACAGCACTAAGAAAGCCCACCTTCAAATATATTAGTGGGGAGTAAAGCTTAAACATGAATTTGGGAGGAACTGAAATTCAGAGAAATTTTTCTAGTGATTTTTCATATTATAAACAGCACTAGATGTATATAATTATATAATTATAGGCTTATAACAAATGACCTTCAGATGAGTGCTTTTTATTGTTGAATCAAATTTCCATCCCAAGTTATAGGAAGCATGACTGAATGTGTATTGTGTGAGATGGCATGGCCATGTCAAGAAACCTTATACCTCAGACCTATGGGAGAGACAAAGCCTTCCCCAGGTGAGGCACAGAGGAATGGCAAGCCTTCCTCTGATCTGAGTATGAATGTTAACAGTATGTGCAGAAAATGTCCACCATAAATTTCTTCTCCCACCCAGCAATGTTCACAGTCTGAAGATTGCTCCCCTACAGAGCCTTCTTCTACAGAGTAGCTAAACCTGCCTCTTTGTTCAGGTATATACAGTAATCCTGCCTCCTTGTTTATCTGTACATAATAATCCAGCCTCCTGGATCAGCGGTGTCCATTAACCCTGAGTCCTTGTTCAACTGTATACAATAGGCAGGCTGAGATTCTGGAGTGCTGCAGCCTCTCCACCTGAGCCAAAACAACCTCACCCCAGCTCTTCTGCATCTCTATCCGTGTGCCTGTCATTTCCTCATTCCCTCTATGCCCAAGTTGGCTCAATCCCTATAGTGTGCAGAGCAGACAACTAAATACATTTGCATATGATATCATTTTCACTGGAAAGAAAAGTAGAAATTGCTGCTAAGAAGTAAATTTGGTCCATAAAACCACTCACACCCATACATCTGTGTCTATGACACCTGGAAGTGAGTCACCATGGGTGGTGGGCTTAACTCACACCCAATACACTGTCCACCAACTTCCCTTTGCCCCAAATCTGAGATAGAACTGAGAAAGAGGTATGAATCCAGCACCATTCGAGCAGATTCCTGCATGGAGGCAGGAGAGTCCTAGGAGTCTAGGTCACTCATTTGGGAATTGGTATATCTGGGGCCAGATGCCAGTTCTGATGGCTACTAGTTTGTTTTTTTAATTTATCTTAAGCAAACAGTTTCTAAATTTACTTTAGCACCTAGCTTGTTTTTGCTTTGATATTTTAAGGCTGTAAAATGAAGCTAACAATTTTAACATAAAATTATAAAAAGATGAAATTGTTATTGGAAATTTGGGAAAGTCCCCCAGAATCACATGTTGCCAATCACATGTGTCTCAGTTACTGTTCTATCACCCTAAAGAGACACCATGACCAGGCAACATATAGAAGAAAGTATTTAATTGGGGGCTTGCTTACTGCTTCAGATGGTTAATCCATTATCATTATGTTGAGGAGCATGGCAGCTGGAAGTCAGACATGGTGCTAGAAAAATTGCTGAGAGCTACATCCTGATCCACAGGTAGAGAGAAAGACACTGAGCCTTAGGTAGGCTCTTGAAACTTCAAAGCCCATTTCTAGTGACACACCTCCTCCAACAAGGCCACACCTCTTAATCCTTCCCCAACAGTTCCACTAACTGGGGGCCAAGCACTGAAACATGAGACTATGGAGACCATTCTCATTCAAACTGCCACATTCCACTCACTGAACCCTATAAGCTTGTAGTTAAAACACAATGCAAATCATTCAGTCTCAACACTGTTTAGAAGTCCAAAGTTCAAGGTCCAAAGTCTCTTCTGAGACTACGACAATCCCTTAACTATAACCCTTGCAAAATCAAAATTTAAAAAGAGGTCACATACTTTCAACAAACATGCAATGGCATTGAATATACACTATCCTTCTGAAATGGTGGAAAGGGAATCTGGTAAGGAAATACTGGACCAAAACAAGACTGAAACCCAGCAGGACAAACTCCAAATTCTGCATCTCCATGTCTGATGTCAAAATGCTCTTCAGATATCTCATTCCTTCTATTTTTGTTGACTACAACATACTTCTCTCTCTTGGGCTAATCCTATACCTTGCTAGCCACTCTCTGTGGGAGCTATCCCACAGCTCTGGCATCTCCAGTATCTTGGGGTCTCCAACACAATCCAGGCTTTACCTTACCTCTTTCATGAAATTGCCCCTCTGGGATTCCATACAGGGACTTCCCTGCTACATGCCTGGCCTCAGCAGCATTCCTTAGTGATGGAGGAAGATTTCATAACCCCTTTCCTATATCCTTCTTGTCTCTAAATCTAGAACCATGTGGCCAAAGCTTGCTGGAGCTGGAACCTACCCCACCCCTTGAATTACATTTGCATAAGCTTTCTGTTGTTGCTGGTTTCCCTTGCAGCTTAAGCTTTCTGTAATTCCTTTTCACAAGTTGGAAGCTTAACTGGGTGGGGTTTTGCCCTGGGGGCACTATTCCCTTTAATACATTTAATATCGGACTTTTCTTTAAGCTTCTTATCTGCTTGAGCCCGGGATTTGGCTCCAACATTATATTTCCTGATTCTCTCTTTCTCCACAAACTATGCATTTTGTATTTCTTTTTGCCCTGCTTGCTTATTCTCATTGCAGATCTTCATAAGAGTGATCACTAATCACCACATGTCTTGAAATCTCCTCTGCCAATTTTCTTAATTCAAAGCTCTTCAATTTAGCCTTAGTCAGATTCTCAAGGGAAGGGAAAATAGCCACATTCATTGCTAAAATATCATAAGAATGGTTTGTCTCTAGGATACTTACTAATATTCTTTCCTTCCAAAACCTCTTGAGCTGGACTCCACAGTCTGAACTGCCCTCAGCATTACCGCATTTGATGTTCTTACTAGGGTAGTCCATTAAGCCCTGCTTAAAGCATTCAACCACTTTTCTAGTCCAAAGTCCCAAAGTCTTTCATATTCCTCCAAATAACAGGATTGTCAGGCCTGTCACAGGAATATCCCAGTTCCTGGTTCAAACTTCTATCTTAGTTACAGTTCTATTACTATAAAAAGACACTGTGATGAAGGCAACTCATAAAAAGAAAGCATTTAATTGGGGGCTTGCTTACAGCTTCAGAGTGTTAGTCCATTATCATCACGGTGAGGAGCATGGTGGCAGGCAGACAGGCATGGTGCTGGAGAAGTAGCTGAACTACTTACTGCTCCATAGGCAATATGTGAAGAGAGAGATGCTGGGCTTACTGTGGGCTTTTGAAACCTCAAAGCTCACTCTCAGTGACACACCTCCTCCAACAAGGACATACCTCCTCCAACAAGGCCACACCTCCTAATTCTTCTCAAACAGTTCCACTAACTGGGGACCAAGCATGCAAACCTATAAGTTTATGGAGGCCATCCCCACTCAAACCACAACACTGGGGAAAGTAGGATCCTCTCCTGGGGTTGTGAGTCTCATTGATAAGAGAATTTAGGAATAGACAGAAATAGAAGCTTGAGGAAAGTGTTATTAGTTTTAAGAAAAACCCCAGACAAGCTAGAAATCTCCAAAGCTTCTCAGAGGAGGAAAGGACAGGAGCAAACCATGTTGTTTGAGTTAAGGTGGCATGGAGGCTCAATTACATATCAGACAAACACCACATAGTGGGGAGAGGAGCTTGAGAGAAAGGGTAAGAAAGCATGGATTACCAGTGAGAGCATACTTAGGCTCCGGCCAGCAATCAAAACAAAGAGGTAAAAGAAAAGCAAGGGGGAAAGTTATGCCCTTCTTTTTTTAAGTTTTTTTTTTTATTGAAAGTAGATTGTTCTCTCATACAATACATCCTGACCACAGTTTCCCTTCCTTCCATTCCTCCAAGGTCCCTGTTCCACGTTCCCTCTCCCCAGATCTACGTCCCCTCTATTTCTAGTCAGCAAAGAGCAAGGACTCTGTAAGGCAAGCAGACCCAATAGAATCTCCTGGCTGCTGTGGGGTGATCACACTAGGGGGCTTTCTAGAGGACTTATGGAAGAACCTGGGATGAGGTACGGAAAGTGGACAAGCTGGTCAATCCAGTTGGCCCACCTGGGTGTCCAGATGCCCTTCTTAGTTTCAATCATGAGGTCACATAGAGCCGTTAAGCAGAGGCCCTTGATTATGAGATAACCAAGGGACAGGAACCAGAACTCTCTTCTGGCATTCCTGGCCTCCAACAGGAACACTCTCAGAGCTGTGGCTTTGGGGTCTTTCCTTCACCCGAACAGTTCTAACTTCTGTTCTCATCAAAGTTATTAAGTCTGTAGCGAACGAAAGCAAATTAATACAGAGCAAGTAGCAGATGGAGCTGCCGGACAGACAAAGAAACACCATCAAATCAGGAATGAAACATCCAGCAGATATGACTCAAGTAGCTTGACCGAGAGAGCAAGCAAAGCCAGCATCATCAAATCGGGGTTTAAAATACAGTAGAAATTGACTGGGGAAGTTGAGGCAGTGGGCGAGAGTTTCTATGGTGAACTTCCATCCTTTCTTTCCCGCTGCAGACATTTTTACATTGTGGGATAAACAATAGTAACTAACCTCTAGAAGTTAGAAATAGTTCCTTTTTAGCTGTTTTCAAGGGCCCAAGGTTTTTGATGGCCTTAGCTTCTTGCTACTTTTTCCTCTTCCACTAGAGTCAGGGAGCCAGACTGGCCCAAGCTAATGGGTTTTGGAGAAAACAGGAAGAACGTCCTCACTTCCAGCATCCACATCCAACAATCTTACACAACGCATGACAGTTTCCCAACGTACTTTATATTACTCAATCCTAAATTCTACTCATCCAGGCAAGTATAATCAAAAGCTCATCCAAAGATGAACTTTTCACACTCTTTGGTCAATCCTTTCTCCATCATCTTTTATTTTAAAGACTTGATAAGGCACCACCCAGCCATTGATACCTAGCCGTATAAACGGTCTGTTACGTACAGACCCACAACTCATCTCTAAGATTATCTTCATCATTCTCAGAACTGCTTTGATTTAGGGGAAAGGGGAATGGCATTAACACTCTCAAGAAACTTTGAAGCAACTAGAAGAAAACACATCAAAACATCCCCATAGGCAAGGACTTTTCAAAGAGGACTCCAACAGTTCAGGTCATAATAGCAAGAACTGAAAAGTGGGATTGCATGAAATTAAAAAGCTTCTACAAAGCCAAGGAAAGAGCTAAGTTTAAAAGAAAATGGCCTATAGCATAGAGGGAAAGTCTTTATCAGTTATACATGCAGTAGGAGATTAATATCTAGGATGTATAAAAAAAAACTCCAAAATTCAAACACCAAAAACTCAAATAATCAATTGCCAAGCAATACACAGCAAGATGAAATAAAGAGCTAGTTCCCAAAAGATGAAGTACAAATGGTCTATAAATACATAAAAGAGCTCAGTATCATGAGGCATCTAGAAAGCGAAATTTAAGGCTGTGTTGAGATTTCATCTCACCCTAACCAGAATGGCTGTCCTGAAGAAAGGAAACTGCAAACACTGGCGGGGGGGGGGGGGGGGGGGGCGGGGGGGAAAAAGAACCCTTCCTGCTGACGGGAATGGAGTTGAAGATCATCATATTAAATGAAATAGACAAGACTCAGAAGGACAACTAATGCACGTTCTCCTCTTTTGAGGCACCTAGATTTGCATATATATTCTATGCATGTGACCTGAGAGTAGAAGGGGACTGTATGGGAAAACGAAAAGGGGTAGTGGATGGGGTCCTGAAAGGGCAGTAGATGGTGACTATGTTCACAGTAGGTACTGTATTTGAAGGAAAATGTTTTCCAGAACTGATCACTATGTACAATGAATATACGGTAATAAGAGAAGAATGTGGTAACAGCTATCCTCACTCACTCTGTTCTCGGGCTCTCTGGAAAGGCAAATAGTGACAAATCCATCTATTTTAAGCTCGTGTATGCATCTTAAGAGCATATTCCAAATGATGGATTGAAACCATTTTTAAACCTTGGCTCAGATGGAGCTGAAGAAAAAATGTGCTAAACAACACAAGGGATTTGCGCTCAACATCTGAGAAAAATGACAGATTTGACATTGGACTCCCTAAGCTATGTTAAATATGATAATATTCTTCATTAGCCAAATCTCATCCCAATCTGCCAAATTTTAAATAAAAGTTATGTAACTATGCATTGCCAACACAACAATTTAAGGTACATGTGAGAACATACCTGGAAAGGTGCAGAAATATTTTAAGAGACTACACATGTATTTATTACCTCAAAAGCATGGATTTTACAAAACTTTACTTCTTGTCTGAACTGTCTGACCAAGGTATTGCTAGTAATTTAATCAGAGTCCTTATGTCTAGCAACATTACGGTGAAAAATCAACATTAAGGTGAAAACCAGAAGCCTTGGTCTCATTTCCACTACTAACTTAGCCCAACTTTGCTCTGATGCCTTACAGAATGCCCTCTGAGTCCCATTCCTATCAGTATGGGATGGCATCTACAGAATCACACTCATGCCAAAGCCTATACATGACTACGTGATTGAAACTAAGAAGGGCACCTGGACATTTGGGGTCAACCAGCTGGACTGACCAGCCTAGCAGAATTGAATTCTCAATTCTGTTTGAGCAGGCTGGCAAACACTGTGGGTTTCATGTCAAGTGGCTGACTGAATCACTTAACTCTAAGACAATGGCTCTCAAGAGAGGATATTGAGAGGTTTTTATATATTTATTGGTCATTCATCCTTCATATTTTGAAAACTATCTGTTCATTTAATTTGGCCATAGATTGATTAGCAATTGATTATTTGAGTTTTTGGTGTTTGAATTGTGGAGTTCTTTATAGATCCTAGATATTAGAGCCTATAAACTGTTTATAGATCCTAGATGTAGATCCTAGATATTCTTTATAGACACAAAAGCAAACTTCTAGAACACTATATATTACAGGACAGTGACTTAACTTAATTGTAGAGTAGAATACAAAGCAGTGGTTCTCAACCTTCCTAATGCTGTGACCCTTTAGCACAGTTCCTCATGTTGTGGTGACCCTCAACTATAAAATTATTTTCATTGCTACTTCATAACTGTAATTTTGCTACTGTTATGAATTGTAATGTAAATATTTTTTGAGATAGAGGTTTACCAAAAGGATTGCAACTCACAGGTTGGGAACCACTGTTATAAGGTCCTCATTCAATGTGTGTGTATTATACACCCCATGAGTCTCACCAATGGCTGCTTGTTCATTGTGTGTTCACTCTTTTCCCGAGATTTATAAATGTCAGACACTGTTTTAAATCTCATAGCAACCTATAATATAGATTCTCTTATTATTGCCTTTTGATAACTGAAGAAGTGCCCACCAGGAGTTCGCAGTGCCAGCATAAGGCAAAGGGAGGCTTCAGAGTGGAAGCCGGCTGTAACACGAATTGCTAATGGTCTTATTAATAAAAAAAAATCCCAGAGCCAGACATTGGGGTGATAGCTGAGAGATCAGAGAGACAGAACAAGCAAGTCATAGCCAACCCCACCTCACCAACTCCTCAGCTAATCCTGTTTCCATGAATGCTCAGACTGAAAGCTTCTGAGTCCTCACCCCTGAGGGTCTCAGTTGAACTGCTACTAAAAGCCTAAAAGCTTAAAAGCCTCTAGTTCCTGGTCCTCACACCTTATATACCTTTCTGCTTCCTGCTATCACTTCCTGGGATTAAAGGCGTGTGTCTTTCCCAAGCAAGACATGGTATCTCAAGTCCTGGGATTAAGATGTGTGCCATCACTGTCTGGCCTCTATGTCTAATCTAGAGGCTGTTCTGTTCTCTGACCCCAGATAAGTTTTATTGGGGGACACAATGTATCACCACAGCCACCTAGGTCTGAAACTTGAGTCTTTCCGGTGGTTCCTAGTCAGGATTCTTGGGACAAGTTTCTTATTTTCCAGCATACTTCCCAGACATGAGACATTTAGGTGGGAGATGCCCTACTTTGGAACTATGACCATTTAGAAAAATTGTTCTCCTAAAGTAACCTGATATAAATTATTATCAAGTACACTTTACCTCAGACAAGTCCTTTCTACCTCTCCATATCAGCCCCTCAGCAACACATGCGCAAGTCACCAACTGCGTAGGTTTTAAAAATAACAATTAAGACAAAGAATTTTGAATATAATTTATGTGACTCCAATTCACTTGAACTTGCATTTTCATCAGCTCTTAGATGTGTTGATATCTGAAATATTTACTGGCTTCATTTTCATAAGATATAGATGGCTGATGAAGCACAATTGATATTTAGAATTATTGAGAATAATCTTTGACTTCCACCCAAGATTGAGAAATTCAGTAAAATTAAAACACACTAAAATAGTATGTAAAAAAATCTGAAAATAGCTGCATTGATAACTAAATATAGCTTTCCTACCCATTAGGTTCTCCTCCCTCATTCATCCAAGTTGGCGTGTTATGAACGAGCTGCCATTGTGCAAGGAACTTATGACAAATATACTTTAAATATGTCATACTACATTAAAACTAAATTAAAAGTAGACTGTTCCAGTGTTCGGGGAATAATAAGATACAGTAAAAATAACATTTACATGAGAACAGAGTCTTTTCTCCAACCTCACTATTACCTTCTAAATTAGTCTTATAACCCCAGTTCATTTAAAAGCCAAGTACATTCTCAACATTTCTTCATCTGGAGACTGGAAATGTGTAAGAAATCACAGTTCACTTGTAGTTATGAACTTGTAAAGGTTTGGATGTCATCACCCCTAACAAATGCAAAATGAAATGTCAATTAAATTTGAGTCATCTAAACCAGGCTCAAATACAGGAAATCAGCCCTGGTGTGTGTGATTTCCATCCCTGCCTCTTCTTGAAAAACATGTTACCTTTTAAATATTTTTCTAGATTTATGAGATAAAATTAACAATTATATATTCAGGGTGTACAACATGATTATTTGCTGCACAAATATGTTATGAAATGGTCATTCTGCCAAAAAAAGAAAGAAATGGCATGTAGCAATGTGAAGAACCTTGATTCTGATCAGTCTCTAAGGTCTGTGGATATCCTGAGAGAACACAGCTCCCTGTTGTAATAATACTCTGTGCTTTTCTGGCCCTCACTAGTCATATTTATATGGCAAGAAGAGATTCAGCTTTGTGTGTAATAATCGTCATTTGTAAGCTTCTTTTGCCTTCCATATATTCAGTGTTTGAAATTGCTATATTGAAGAAATAATTGGTTACATTTAATTTTCACAAACATATCAGATTTTGGAGTTGGATTTCTTAGCCAGAAGTTTCACTTACACGTTAAGATGTTTTTTGCACTGGAGAACTGAGTGCTTTGTTTTCACTTAGAGTTTGTTCCTACAAGGTATTATGCTAGAAGACATAACAGTACATTGAAAAGTCAAGATGTCAATGAAAGTAAAGGTTAAATGTAGGTTTTTTTTGTTATTTCATAGAATTAAATTGCTTTCGAAATTAAAGATGTATTGAGGGAAAAACGTGAATGTAACCTTAGTTCCTTTCACTTGGGCTCAGTGGATCCCTCTGAGCTCAGTCCTCAGACCTGGTGGTAAATTCAATATCAGATTGGGGTTCCTATGTTGAACTGAAAGCTGTATCACCAGTCTCGTGTTGTCTCTCAGAATCACTCTGTCACACTCACTCATCAAACAAGGCTTCCTAAAAGCATGAACCTGTCCCAGGCTCAATGTCTTCCTTTCTTCAAGACTCCATCAGGCCTTGTGCCTATCCCATTCCATTACTTTAGGTTGTTTGAGATTCCATTGCAAAAGTCATTAAATGTGTCTCCTTAGAAGAGCAGTGTCTAGCTTCCTCCACATGTAATGCTACTGTCTGCCCCCATGGACCATTCCTTTCCTCCCAGGCACCTCTTCAGGAACACTGCTCAGTAAGACACTTTTCATGTTCATTTGTAAAGATACATTTAATGCATTCTGTATACTGTAATTAAATGTCCATCTGCTATTCAGATTTTCTTCTCAGCAGAAACCCTCGCCTTTGTTACCTTTCTATACGTGGCAGGCAGTCAAGCACCGCAAATAGAAGTCACATGTATACTAAAAGAGGAGGAAATGTACTTCCTGTCAGAGTCTCCCACCTCAGGCCATTTGCCTGTCTTTTTTTTTTTTAATTTTTATTTTTTTTAAAGGAATGGGCATTGAAAGAAACCCAAGACTTAACTCAGTAACATCTCCAACTGTTACACAAATCATTGGATTTGATCATTTCAGTGTAGGATTTTATTATCAATATTTTTATTTGAATTTATGATGAACTGCCTTCTGAGTTGCTGTCTTTCAAGCTGCCTGGAAGTTTCCCCTTAGTGACACCTGCTGGCATCACTTTTCTCTTTCAGATGGTTCTTCTGGGCAGGCTCTTTTCTATGTAGCTCAAGTCTAGCTCTTTTTGCAGGTCCCCATCTGGCCTAGGGAATCTCTTATGTGCCCTCACTCTGCTTCACTGTGGAAGGACAGGCCTCTCTAGACTGCTCTGCCAGCAACCTCCTCTCTCCAGCCTTGGCCTGGAAGCTTACTTCCAAGAAAGATGCTTGTGTTGTCTGGGAGAATATTGATTGCTCTTGTTGAGATGTTCCGGAAGCCCTCATCCAAACTCTGTTAGGAAGTAGGCAGTAATGGAGGCTGGAGAGATTGCTCAGCAGTTGAGAGCACTTGTTGTCCTTGCAGAGAACCTGGGTTTGGTTTCCAGCCCCCACTTGGAGAGTGACAATCATGCCTAACTCCAGTTCCAAGGGATCTGTCCCATCTTCTGACCTCCAAGGGTATTCAACTGATACCTATACATACTCACAGGCAAAACACTCATGCACATCAAGGTAAAATAAATCTAACCTAAACCAAAATAAGCAATAAGCAAATTCCATAGAACTCAGACAGTTTGCTCTACACTATGAAGACCCAAGGATGCTCTGAACTCTCAAGCCCAGGCTAAGCTGGATAAAAAGGGACAGAAAAGTCCATCAAGAAATGAGAGATAGGCTGATTTTGGCAGTCCCAGGTTTTCATCGCCCAGCCCCTTTGTAAGCCTTGTTTAGGCAACTCGATCCTTAATCATACTTCTTTCCTGTGTTTCAGGAGCTCTGCTAAAATTCTAAGACGGGAATTTGTTTTGCTTTCTTCTAGCGTATAGATTTGTTTTTAAATCATGTGCTCAAAACTATCAGTGCCAGGTATTGCTAGACATTATTTCACTCTATTTGCTTAGTAGGGTCACTGTAACAAAACGCAACTTAAGTTTTTTTTCAGTTCTGCAGGTCAGGCATCTGAAATTATGCCACCCTTAAGGCACAGAGAGACATCTCTCTCAGGCCTTCTTCCTGGTGTCTGTTGATTTCTTGACTTATGGACATTTATCTAGTCTTCAGCTTCTCCCTGTGCATGTCAGTTCAAATTCCACTTCTCATAAAGATGCCGGTCTTACTGGAGAAGGAGCTGTTCTGTTTTCATATAAGATGATTCTGATTTCATTGGTTACTTTTGTAAATGATCCTGTTTTGAAATAAAATGACCTTAGGAGATACTGTGGGTTGGTATTTGAGACAAGACATAATCCAGCCTGTAATGGCTGTTTAGCATTATCTAATCTTCATTGCAGAAGATCAAGTAGCTAGTTAAATTTATACCTGGTTTCTGTTATCTTTCTCCTGTTTCCTTGTTTTTGTTTGTTTTGTTCTATTTTTTCTCCATCTGTGCTCTGATTGAAATGGATTTGGTAAAAGGAAGGAGATAGGAGTAAAGATTTACCTAAATATGTTACTTACAAGTCTTGCCAGGCATAGCAAAACGCCCAAACAAATGTAAGCATTCAATGAATGCTTTTAAGACTGAGTCAGAACACTGACCATAGAATTAAATTGCTGATTGTCCAATGAGGTGATACCTATTTGAACTGATGAAGGGAGAGAAAGCTACAAGCTTGTTCTTGGGTTCTGGAGAAATTTTAGAGAAATAATAAAACCCACAGTTACAATGATCCCAAAGACTACTGGTTTTAAAAACACGTTTTCTGTACTTAATGAAGCAAGTGATTGCAGCTCCTATGAACTTCTTTGCTCGGAGATGAACTCTGTATCCAGACTGACCTTGAAGCTTAAATCCTCCTGCCTCTTCCTGCACTGCTGGGATTATAGGTTTGAGGCAATGTGACTGGCACATATCTTCATTTCTAGCCTGAAGGGCAGAATAATAACCTAGAATGGAGGTGATTTTTTTTTTTACACTTTTTGGGACCTTTCATGCATGAATGCTATGTATTTACATCATTTCCACCCCACCCTCTCTTCTCCATTTTTAAGACAAATTTCAACTTTTGCTGGGAGGTAGATTATTTGAGGGAATGTTGTCTTTATGTGTGTGCCTGTGTAGAGTGATTAGGAAGAGATCCAGCAAGGGAAAGAAGCCTAAGAGCAGCTGGAGAGGCTCAGGAAGAAGTTTTAGAGAGATGATAATAAAGCATTGGTTCAGACCCTTTTAAATGGTATGGGAAAAAAAAACTATTCTAGGGTGCTTTTTAAAAAATTTTCTTTTTAAAAAAATTTATTTATTATGTGTTCTACCTACATGTATGTCTGCAAGCCAGAAAAGGGCACCAGATCTCTTTATAGATGTGAGCCACCATGTGGTTGCTGGGAATTGAACTCAGGTCCTCTGGAAGAGCTGTCAGTGCTCTTAACCTCTGAGCCATCTCTCCAGCCAAACATTTTTCTTTTGAAAATTTCGTTTGATTTATTCATTTACTTGATCTGTGATCATGTAATCACATGATAATCAGTATAAAAAATTGGAGACTCTACTCAATTTTGACAGCACAATTGACTTCTTCAGTAAGGTTTTTGAGAAGTTATAAGGTTCCAGAACATCCCAAAATGTTATCATTGCATATTTCATTCATCTTTGCAACTACTATGTAATGAGACATTGTTTTTACTGAAAAATATTTGTTTTCATGCAATAAATTTTGATCAGGCTTTTCCCCTCTCCCAGCTCCTCCCTGTATCTGTACCTACTTAACTCCAACCTATGTCTTTCTGTTTTCAAAAATCCAAGAAACTTGTATATACACAAATAAAGAAATAATAAAATAAACCCCACAAGATTGGAAACCAAAATATACAAGCGAATGACCAGTAAGAATCCTGCAAAACAAAGCTACAAGAGACAAACAGTCTACAAAAATATCATTGAGTTCATCTTGTGTTTTCCATCTAGTCCTGGGCATGGGGCCTGCCCTGAACTGTGGTTAATAGATCCAGTGATACTGCATTGGAGTAGACTAAGTTTTTCTTTACAAGCAGGTACCATCTGCAGATAGCTTCTTGATCAAGGGTAGGAGTAGGTGTCCAATTCCCCCTCTCAGCATTGGGATCCTATCTGGCTTGAACCTGCGCATGCTGCCACAGTCTCTGTGAGTTCATATGTGCATCAATGTTATTGTGTCTGGAGAACCCTGTTTCTTTGGTATCATACATCACCTCTGGCTCTTATAATCTTCTCACCTCCTCTTCTATATAGGTCCATGAGCCCTAAGGGGAGGGTTTGATGAAGACATCCCATTTAGGACTGAGTGCTCTAATGTCTCTCCCTCTCTGCACATTGTCCAGCTGTAGCTCTCTGTGTTCGTTTCCTTCTACTTCAAGAAGCTAATGACTGACCAATAAAACTAATGACAGATCATGCTGCTGAGGATGAGGGAGAGTAGAAGACTTATTCATTATGGGTAGGAGTGCAAACTTGTACAGCCACAATGGAAACCAGTGTGGTGCTTTCTCAGGAAGCTGGCATCTAGCTAAACCATTCTTGGACATATAACCAAAGTACTCTACATCCTCATACAGTGATGTTTGCTCATCCTTGATCGTTCAGGCTCTGCTCATAATCGCCAGAAACTGGAAACATCCTAGATGTCCATCAGTCAATGAATGGAGAATAGAAACACAGTACATTTATATGAATATTCAGCTATGAAAAAAAATGAAATTCTCAGGTAAATGGATGGAGCTAGAAAAAAAAAAATCCCAAGTGAGGTAGCTCAGACATAAGCATTTTTCTTAAAGACAGGAAAGTTTAAAAAAATGCAAACTAACTTTTAATGAATACTTGAAAATGAAAGTTACTTAAATTATGTTTGAAATTTACTAATATAGTTAGAAAACAGATATGAACTTGAAATGTTCTATGAACAGCTGAAATTGTTGTTACAGTATTAATTGAAATTGTTAAACGGTATTAATTTATATCCATATCCCAAGTGGTTACCATTACACATACGCAATTTGAAAAAGCATAAGGTGTCAGCCAAATGACTCATTAGTTTCTTTAGGTAAAGATGCTTCACATGACCAAACGACATGGTCAGACTCTAAATACATGAAAGTGAAAAAATATATACATATCTATGAAGGAGTCACCTCTCAAGAAAACAATCTTTCTTGCTTCTTTGTATAATCTTCCATGAATCTCTTGTAGAAAGCATTAAAATCTTCTGGAAGCAGGTCACATCTTTCAGCTCTTGCAAATTTTTCTTTCAAACACTGAGTAGGAGATTTATTTTAAACTGCATGAAAGTTTAATGCTGCTCTTTGGTTTCGAAATTAGAACGAGAGAACCCAAGTTTGCATCAGTCAGCAGCAAACTTGGCTAGGCTTTCCTTTGCACAGGGAATTCAGCAAAGGGAGTGTTTGCCTTCAGTCGAAGACCAGCAAGCGTGGCCTTTAAGAAACAGAATGTTTGGATTCGGTACAGAAATGGACTCTGAGCTCATTCTTTTCGAGTTTGAGTTTGTCAGCAGATTTTTATGTCATTCAAATTTTTGCTTATTTCTCTGGGAATCTGAATCCCAAAGACTAACTTAAAAACTGAATTAAATAAGGGAGTAGTCTTGTGTGTAGTGAGGGCAATGTGTCGATAATGAGTCAAAGAAAAGGAAGGAGTTAGTTCATTTGTGAACAAGCGCTAAGAAGTTTCTCATTTGAAGAAGATGGGCCAACTCAGAAACACTCTCAGTCACTGAGCTATCTGTTCATTGGACCATAACATTCTCCTTTGAGATCCTAAACCCTGACCAAAAAAAGAAAAGAAAAATTAAATTATTGACTTTGCCAGGCCATTTGACCCAAGGACCTTACTATTTATGCTTAAAAACCATACCAGGGACAATTCAGAAAGATCATACATTTTTGGATGTGGTGGCTTTCTTGAAATGAATTGTGAAAAGAAAATGACCTTGATAATTGTATGTTTTACCAAAACCAAAGCTAGTAAGCAACAAATTAGAAAGAGAACTAGTTTTCCCTGTATTAGTTTCCTGTTGATACAATAAATTACTACAAGCTTCAGGCTGTAAGTGCCACACATTTATTATTTTCTATTTTCAAGGTCAGAAATCCAAAATCAGTGTCCTTGCACTAAGCCAGGGTGTCTGCAGGGCTGTGTTCCTTCTGAAGGTTCCAGTGGAGTCTGGGCTCACAGCTTCCTGGTACCTCCATTATCACATTTTGCTTCCCTGACTTTCCTATGTCGTCATTGTGAGGACTGTCTTTACATTGGGCCCACATAGGTAACCCAGGATAAGACCCCAAGATGAAAGCTTAATTTAGTCACACTTTCAACATCTCTTTTTCCCTGTGCATTGGTATGTCACAGATTCAAGGTGTGGACATCATTGGAAGGATATTATTAGCATATCATATACCTCTTGTTTCCCTGGTCTATTTTAAAATGTAGTTAATTAAATCTTAAGTGGACAAAGGCTTAGATTTTTCTTTAACATTTGTAGATCCATCAACAGATAACTAATTGGGCTTATGGGGAGAGATATTTATATGCTTATGCATTGCTTATATTATAACTTGCTTGTTTATAATCCATAAAACAAATGAAAATATCTTACCACAGGAAAATTAATGTGGTGCTGTTTCCCATGTCTATTTCATTTCATTTAAAAATATCTTTAATTGACATATATATATACATATGCAAAATAATAAATACATTGAAAAATTTATAAATATTACAGTAGGGATATTGAGATCTTGCCAATGCAATGTTCTGCTTCATTCTTAAAGAACATGAACCTGGCACTAAAATGGAATATCATTTTGGAAAACTGATCAAGCAATTGAACCAGCAGATGTGATGAGTCACTTTTATTTCCCACAAGAGAACCTCCCTTTTAAATGGTGGTCTTAAGCAGGCCTCACATAAATTAAGACAGAGCAGCTTAGGAATCCCAAGTAAACACTCTTTACTTCTGTTTTCAGTGAGGACAAGGTATGGCAGTGAGAACAGATGTTTAACTTGAACCATGGTGAAGAGAAGCAAATAAGAGGAAGTGTAAGCATTTAAGGGTTATGGGTGGAGTTGAGAAACACAAAGAAAGAAGCTGGAAATAAAACTTTTGAAGCCACAGCGTGAGGTTCCTAACTACCCTATTGTAAACTAACACTCCGTTTAGTGGAAGATAGGAATACTTGGGGATTTGATGTGTAATTGGGCAGGTTGTTCTCTAGATTTATCAGATGACACTGTCTTGTGTATAAGTTGAATTACTGAAAAAGAGTCGAGGAGGACCTAAGGAAATTGCAGCTGGAATAGTGCTAGAAGGCAGGCAAGAAGAGGGCTGAGGCCTTGAAGAGGAAGCATCCTCCTGACTTAGCAGCTTGTGGGCTGGGGAGAGTAGGATTCAAAGAAGACCAGCTTTGCACAAGAAGTGAGATGTCGTTAAGACAGTGTATGTGTGCGAAGGCTTGGGTTGGAGGTTGTTGCAACTTAATGTCTGCTGCCCTGGACATGGGACTCCCAGGAAGGGAAATCATGAAAGAGAGCATGAGCTGTCTGCATGTTGGTTTCAATGTAAGCTATAAAATTTAAGAGTATCTGTAAGGTACTTTATTATTCATTTTGTAACTAGGAAGCCTTTTGAACTTAGACTTTATTGCTACTTTCACCATTGTTATAATGAAAAAGAAGGTCTATTTAATTGTTATTGTTACACACACACACACACACACACACACACACACACACACACACACACACAACCTACTGAGTCCATATAGTGTTGCTCATATATACATGTATTTAGGCATGACCACTGGAGATGGATAATCTATCAGGGGGTTCCTCTCATCCCTGAAGAAAACTGATTCATCTCTCAGCATTACTCTTCATCTAAGTATAGGGTCTTGTGAAATTTATTCATCCACATTAGCATGTCAACTAGTATTATCATTGTACAGGTCTTGTTTAGGAAACCATATTGTTTAGATTTCATGGGCGCTGCTTCCTTGTTATGTCTAAAAGATACTGTCTAGCAGCAGACACCTCTGAAATGGCAGAAGCTTGGGCACAGGAGGAGTTGAATGGGGTGGAATGATATAAATATATAACTCATGTATAAAATGCTCCAAATATTAAGTGAAAAGAAAAGAATGAAAAATACATGTGTGGGCATTATTCTTTCGGGGTATTGTTTAAGATCCTCTAACAAATACTAAGAAAGTTCAAGCATTTCTTTTTTTCGAGACAGGGTTTCTCTGTGTAGTTTTGGTGCCTGTCCTGGATATCGCTCTGTAGACCAGGCTGGCCTCGAACTCACAGAGATCCTCCTGGCTCTGCCTCTTGAGTGCTGGGATTAGAGGCGTGTGCTACCACCGCCCAGAAAGTTCAAGCATTGTTAGTTTTCACTAGATTTGTGAGGGTTAGTCCTCACTAAGTCAAGCTGTATACCATATGATGTATAGCCATTAGGAGGGACACGCAAGGGGTTGTGGGAATTAAGTGAGTAGGAGATCCACATGGTACAAAGGGCATAAAAGTCAGTGTTTGGGTTGTATAGATAAACCATAACCATGAGATGCACATATATTCCTGACTCTGAGACCAGAGAGAAATGCCTCCATTGGGTCCTTAGAGAAGATGATGTCAACTCATATTGTGTCCTCAAGAACATCATACATGTGAGTATATGCAAGAGAAGTGCCAGTGGATGTTTCTTCTAATGTTTCCTAAAGCAGGATGAGAATCTAAAAACAAATGCAGTCTACCAAGAGCAAAGAGAAAAGCACACTCTTGGAAATACTAGAAGAAATGCTCCATGTGAATCTCATTACACGGACTGCAGCAAAGAATGTAGACTACAGAGATCAAGTTTAACTTTAAAAGTTCATATAACGTGCACAGCATATAACTATAAAGTGGTCTGAAGGCTGGGACTAGGAGGTGATGGTCAAAAGGTATGAAGGTCAAGGAATGGGAGGCTAGGAAGTTACATGAAGCTCCTTTGGGAACAATGGGCTTATCACAAAGGGTATAATTTGAGGTGTAAAAGATTGTGTTCCAGTGTTCAGCATATTCAGTACGTAATTAGGAACAACAATGATGACTACAAGAGGAATAACCAAAGGCCTAGGCTCCCATGCAATGGATTATTATTAATCTGTAAGCATTAGATCAAGGGTACACCAGTCCTAGTGACTGATCTTGATGACCAACCATTAATTTCCTTGGGGAGAACTAAGCTACACTCAAGGCAAAGAAAATATGTATATTTAATGAAGAAGTTGAGATTGTTAAATAGAGTGGCATCTCAGGCCTTTCTTTCAACCTCTCTCTAATCCCTCCTGAAAAACAAAAACAAAAACAAAAACAAAAACAAAACAAAACAAACAAACAAAACAAAAACAAAAACCCAGGAGATGGCAGTTGGTATAGTCATGCTTGAGAATGAAGGGAAGTCTGACTTTCCAGGTGGTCAAACTGCATCTCAAGTACCAAGAGTAAGTGGATTCATCCTGGTGTACCTCACAAAACCTTAGAACCTAGAAACACCAGGAAAGAGTAGTTGTAAAGGAGCCAGTCTGATGGAATATATGGTACCTTTGACCTCAAAACAATAATATTAAAAAGCTCATGGACTGATTAGGAAGAATTAATCCTGAGTATATATGCTATGAAACAAATGAAAAAAAAAAGATTAAACTGTTCCCTTTAGGAAGATGTTTTAAAGATGAACATGAGAGAGGCATTATTTTTCTTCAACATTTAAAATAGCTATAGTGTTCTAATGGGAAAGAGTACAGTAAGTCAATGAAGCTAATGTATTTTGCTATGACTTTACAGTGAGAAGACATGATATCACTAAGCTTAATCATCCTCTGCTATTGTAGGAAACTAAAATGTAATATCAACTATTTATTAATGTCAAGAAAAAGTATTATTGAGAAATAGGAATGTCAAGATGATTGAGTTTACATAGAATATTGGAACCTTCCTTGAATATTTTTCATAATATGTCTTTTAAATTTAGTGCATAGATTATTGTGATTAGTATTAGCATTGATTACAGTCCAAATAAACAAATAAAACTTGAGGAAAGTAAGATATTGACTAAGGAGAGAGAAGCTCCAAGTAGGTGGGTTACAAATAGAGGACCTAACATATTTTGTTGAAAGAACATCAAGTCTGGATGCCATTACCTTCTCCAATGGCAGTCACTGACACTAGCCCATCAAAGGCTGTCACAGAGTAAGACAATGTTGAAAAGATTGAGGTTTTTGGTTATTGACTCTTATACATCAGGTTAGATAAGAACCATAGCAAAGAATGACAGAGGATGTACTGACCTGACTCCACGGAGCAACTGAGTCCACAAGCTTCACAGCAGACCTCCCAGAGCTCCTTGGTTCTTTCAAGGGGGAGGAGGCCAGAGAGCTCCAGGCATGCTCAGGACCACACACAAGTTCCTGGTAGTGCCCACACCACACATCCCATTTTCTCATGTTCAATTTCTACTCCTTGGCATCACAGTATCTGTATGTGCCAAGAAAATCATCGCTTCTAGATAAAGCCAAGTTGGAAATGTGGTTGGAGGATGGAAAATTGTAGAAAGAAATGTGAGGAAGAAAGTTATAAAGGAACCTGAGGAACGGTATGAATAATGGAGGAAGGGACTAAACTGGGGGGAGGGGCAAGCTGGATAGAGTTTGTTAGAATCTTTGTTCATTTTTACTGACACAACAATATATTTTTTTCTTATAAAAAAGAATCTAACTTGGATGTGGTTTTAAAGTATGTATATACTCATCTTCTTTTGAGAAGTTAAAGTCTCTATGGGTAATTGCAGAAGAGAGAGGCCAAAGACTAACTAATACAGCGAAGGACTATGAACAAAATTGAGATAGATGAGGTGGCCATGCCTCTCCCTGGGCATTGAGCAGGTGTGGTACATTGTTTAAGCCTTTGTCAATCTATTAAAAGTCCTGTTAATGTTAAAAATAAGTTCTATAAGTTTATGTTGTAAGCACTCCATCTAATGTTGATTTTTCAGTAAGAAAAGACACTGAAGACCGGGTAATTTGAATTCTTAATTAGAACCTATTAGACTCTCCCTTGTGCCTTAAACAAAGAGACTATTAGTATAATAGCCAGCTGGAGTGCTCTTATGCCAGGGCCAGCCATCTTGAATACTCCATGGACTCTTTGAGACACCTCTGCTAAAGGTTATAGCTCTGATTGCCCTGGCTCCTGACGGTGTAGTCAACCAACACTTTTTGAAATTATCTGTACTTGATTTTTTTTTAACTGTCATAAGTCAGCATGAACTGTAGATGACTGGGTGACCATTTCTGCCTTGCTCACAATAAAAGCTCTCCCCCTGCTGAAATAACTTCTGTGACAAGTGCTAGGTGGCAAGGCTGTGGCTGTTCTAAAACACCAACCTTAATGACATCAACTAGTACGATGATGGGGCAGGGCTCTGATCTCTCCAAAAATGAAGAGTTGTGATTGGTTCAAATAGATGTCATTTGTCCAAACACCTCTTCCCGGGCAATGTAAGCAGGCTGCTACTGCTGGCTAAATTGAGTTGGCTGGGGAACATTCTTGTGTTGCTTTTACTGATGGTGGAACTTCAGGCTCAATAAAAGCTTTGTCGGAGTGATCTCCTCTTGATTACATTCAGTAGTACAAGCTGAGCTGGAAACATGAAGAATGAACACAATAGCTCACTAAGGGAGGGAGGCAGGAACAACAGGAGGAGAAGCTTGTCAAGTGACTGAGAGCTAAAATGTGTCAGCCTCTGTGGAGGCTTCATAGTTAAAGAGGCAGCTGACTTGGAGGCGGCTGACATCCAAAGAAGCCAGCCAGGTGCACACAAATCTAATAGCTCCTGGCCTCCAATGGCCAACCCTAAAGATTGGAAGGGCCCCACTTGTATCCAGTGCCTGGTTCCCACCTCCAGCCCTAACTTCTGAGCACAGTTCATTGACAACTTCTGTTCCACAGATGACTCTCCAGAGGTGCAGTGCTGGCCTGCCCCTGATCTTGCTTCCCTCCACCGAGCAATCTCACCATCTATTGGTGCCCATGCCTGCCTGAGTGATTCTGTTCTGCCCAAGGGCTGAGCTGCTGAGCTGTCCACGGGTAGTGGGGTGTCCCCTGATGTCTACCTCATTCCTGACTGTAGTCTGGACAGAGGCAGGAGCTACAAGTCATCCTGGAAGTAGCCACCAAATTGTGGAAGGGATCAGACAGCCCCCTGCCTGCAACTAAAGCAGCTGTAAGCTGCCAGGGCAACACAAAGAAGAGAAGCAAAAAAAATAGAGATGGATAGGGGAGAGCAGAGAGCTGCTAAAGCCTGTGAGGAGCCTGAGAAGAAAAT
>CABHPR010091985.1:0-11446 GCA_902168415.1 Peromyscus melanophrys
TGGGAAATCCACATGCAGAAGTAGTGCCGAGTCCCTCTCCTCACATCCTCCCAGACAGCAATCCATAGACACATCCCCTTATCAGTGATTCATCCCAACTAAGGTGATGTCTGCTTTCCCACTAAGTAATGATGCTTCTGTAACCAGTGCAGATGTCCCTCCATTGTATCCATTTTTAACTTCTATCTGGATACAATTCTGCCATCCTTTCTGCATTAATTGCCCTTGACCTGGACAACAGGCGGGTACAGGGCTCTGAGCACATCCTCGGTTTCTGACACAGCAAGCTTCCACCCATCATGTACCATCTCCACCCCGGTCCTGCTGTCAGTCACTTTCCCAAGGTGCTCTGGTTCCTTGGATTTCTTAATAGAATGCTGGGCAGGAAACATTAGTGAGAACCCAAGATCTGGCTGGGGTTCTTGTGCTCATTGCTGTGGGATGTCACTGCTCCTAGGTCCCAAAGGGGACAAGATGAAGAATGTGTGCACTCAAGTATGTGCATATATGGCCATGCACACACATTTATGAGGTCTCTCTCTCTCTCTCTCTCTCTCTCTCTCTCTCTCTCTCTCTCTCTCTCTCTCTCCTCCCTCCCTCCTCCCATCCCCCAAGGCTCCAGTTTCAAAACAGACATGGAACCACTTCTTTGACTTTTCCCCCTTTCTCAACCTCCATCCTCCTCCTCCAGCTACGAAGCCTTGGACTCTCTTGTTTATTGAGACATAATTATCAAACTACAAAAATTCACCTATTTAATATGTGCACTTCCATGATATTTCATGCATTTGCAATATTTTATAGCCATCACCAGTATCTAATTTTAGGGCATATTTGACACCCCCAAAAGAAACCCTGTATCCATGAATGATGCCCTGACTCTTCCTTAACAACCCTCTGATCCCTGCGGCCGCTAACCGACCTTCTGACTCTATATTCACCTGTCCTGGACACTACACCTTAGGGGATATCTGGCCTTTTGTGGCGCCTTCTTTGACCTAGTAAACAATGATTGTTGTTTTCTATGATTATGGCAGGTTTTGCTTAATGTATCTTGGGACTCTGTTGTTTTCCCCTGTACGTCTAGAAGAGTTCTGTATTCCTAATAGATAACCACCTCTCACAACATTGTTTATTTGGTTTGGCACTCGGAGAGCTCTGCTTGCACTCTGGGTACCACTTCACGCTGTCTTTTCCTATTTTTTACTTTCAGCACATTTTGACTTTGAATTTAAATCATATCTCTTTTAGACAAGAAACTGTCTTCTAGTATCTCCTTTGGGTTATTTGCGTGTGTGATTACACACGTGTGCATGTGTACGTGGGAGCCACAGGTGACATTAAAGCGCTGAGTCCTCCATGGCTCTCCACCTTCTCTTTTGAGACAGGGTTTCTCATTGAACCCAGAGCTCAGCCATTGGTATACTGGCTGGGCAGCGAGCTGAGGCAATCTGTCTTCACTTCCTGTTTGATCATCTGGTACTAGAATTTCATATGTGAGCAACCATGCCTGACTTTTGATGTGGGTGCCAGGGATCCAAACTCAGTTCCTCATGCCTGAATGGTAGACACTTCACCAACTGAGCCATCTGTAGCGTTGGATTAGTTTACAGATGAGATGGACACCAACAACACAAGACTTGCTATTTGTTTTCTAATGTCTTGTCTTTGCTGTTGGTCCTGCTTCTCTCTGACTGCCTTATTTGTGTTACGTAGTAACTGTCACCTGTGCTGTTTTAATTTCCTTGCCCTGGGACTGGAGAGACTGCTCCACGGTGAAGAGCATGTACTCCTCTTGCAAAGGACCTGAGTTCAGTTCCCAATACCCACATTAGATGACTGCAACTCTGGTTCCTGGAAGGTCTTGGTGGGCAACTGCACTCACATGCATACACACACACACACACACACACACACACACACACACACACACACACACTTTAACATTTTTTAAATATTAATTTTCACGTCCCTTATTTCACAGCATACATTTCAGCTGCTTTTAATATATATATATATGTATATATATAATTTATTTCTATTTTATGTTCATTGGTGTTTTGCCTGCATGTATGTCTGTATGAGGGTGTCAGATGCTCTGGAACTGGAATTATAGACAGGTGTGAGCTGCCATGTGGATTCTAGGAACTGAATCTGGGTTCTCTGGAAGAGCAGCCAGTGCTCTTAACCCCTGAGTCATCTCTCCAGCCCTTTCAGTTCTTTTCTTAGTGGCTGCTCTCCGGATTGCAACACCATCTCAATTTATCATCATCAAATTCAGATTATTACTATGAATCTATTTCCTTCCTTTGCCTTTCTGCATTATTGCCATATAAACTACACCTGCATTCACTTTATGTCCATCAATACATATTTACAATTGGGCCTATATAGTTGTATTCTGAATCATATAGGGCCAAAAGTATTATAAAGATACAGTTATATTGTCTTTTACATTACTTATAGAACTACTTTTAAAGCCCTAAAGGGTCATAGTTGACATTGGTAAAGTGCTTGCCTAGCATCCATGAAGCCCTGGGTTTAATTCCTAGAATTACATAAGATTAGGTGTGGTGGTGCACAACTGTAACCTTGACACTAGAGAGAGGTAGATATAGGAGGATCGAGTTCAAGGTTATCTTTGGCTACATAGGAAGTTTGGGGCCAGCTTAGAATACAATGTGACTCTGTCTCAAACCAAACCAAACAACAATAAGAAAACATGCTGCATGTACTGGTCTTTTTTGATGAGGGTTTAAGTTATGCATAGTGTGTAGTCAGATTAATAATGACTTGGAGACTTTTTATTAGGGAAGCTTGACCTTAGGCTTGTTTCTCAACTGAAACTTAAATTAACCCATTTATATTAATCTACGTTCTGCCACGTGGCTTGTTACCTCTCCTCAGTACCATACGTCTGACTTGCTCTGTGTCTCACTGGCGAATCCTGCCTCTCTTCTTACCAGAGTTCCTATCTCTTCTCAGAAGTCTTGCCTATCTTCTCCTGCCTAGCTATTGGCCATTCAGCTCTGTATTAAACCAATCAGGGGGCTGGAGAAATGGCTCAGAGATTAAGAGCACTGACTGCTCTTCCTAAAGGTCCTGAGTTCAATTCCCAGCAACCACATGGTGGCTCACAACCATCTGTAATGAGATCTGGTGCCTTCTTCTGGCCTGCAGTCATACATGCTGTATACATAATAAATAAATCTTGAAAAAAAATAAAATAAACCAATCAGAAGGTGCCTTGGCAGAGATACATCTTCACGGTGCACAAAAAGATTATTCCACCACAGTAGTGTATTTTCCCGTCATCGTGAATGATCCCTTGTAGAGCAGGCCTACCACTGATGAATTCTCTGAATGTTTGGAAGGATAGTGTTGCTGGGTATAGAATTCTTGATTGGAAAGTCTTTATATCCTAGTTGAATGTGCCTTTAACCCATGGTGCCTTCTGGCCTCCATGACTTCTGAAAGCAGATGTTACCTCATGGAGGACCGTCCTTGCACATGATGAATAGCTTCATGCTGCTTCCAAGATTTTCACCCCTTAGTCTTTGGTTTTGGAGGTTTGATGACAGTTGACAGTGTGCAGATGTGGAACTCTGATTTCCTCCTAGTTGGAGTTCATTGAGTTTCTTGGATATGTCTTTTCTGTTGCTGTGATAAATCACCATGATCAAAAGGAACTCATCCGGGCTGGAGAGTTGGCTCAGTGTTTAAGAGCACTTGTTGTTCTTGCAAAGGACCCAGGTTCGAGTTTCAGCACCCACATGGAGGCTCGTCACCTCCTCGGGCACTGGGTACACATGTGATGCACAAACATGCATGCAGACAAAACACTCATACAGATAAAATAATAAAAACAAGTCTAAAAAAAACAACTTATGGAGAAAGAGTTTATTTTAGCTTACAGTTCTAGAGGAATAAAAGTCTACCATGGTGGGCAGGCATGGCAGCAAACGGTAGACATGGTAGAAACAGGAAGCTAAGAGCTCGCTTCTTCAGACTCGGGCATGAAACAGAGTGTAAGCTGGAAGTAGGGCAAGGCTATACAATTTCAGAGCCCACTCCTCCACCTCTCCTCCCCAAACAGTGCTCCCAATTGGGGACCAAGTGTTCAAATACATGATGAGCCTGTGGGAGACATCTCTCACTCAAACCACAATATCCATCCATCACAGTTACTCATCACACTGGAGGAGTTCATGGCCACTGTTTCTTCAGGTACTTTTTTCTGCACCTCCTTTCTCCCCTCTTCCTTAGACACCCATTCTGCACCCGTGAGTGCATCTGATGGTACTTCAAAACTAGCCGAAGCTCTGGTCATTTTCCCTTCCTTTATCATTTGTTCCTCCAACTGAATATTCTCAATTTATCATGAAGTTCCCTGATTCTTCCTCCTATTCTAAATATGCTTTTGAGCTTCTTGTAAACTTTTTATTATATAGTTTTCCAACTCTGAGATCTCTAAAAAGTTTGTTTAAAAAGTTCCCTATTTCATGAGACATTCTCATACTTTCACTTAGGTCATTAGAGGCCTAATAATTTTCTTTTAGCTCTTTGAATATTTTTTTAAGATTCATTTTATTTTTAGTTGTCTGTATGTGGGTGGGTATGTGCACATGAGTGCTGGTACTCATGGAGTCCAGAGTGTCAGATTGCCCTGAAACTGGAGTTACAGGAGGTTGTGAGTGCCAATGTGGGTGCTGGAACCTGAACTCAGATTCTACGTAAGAGGACTCTTAACTCACTCTTAACCACTGAGCCATCTCTCCAGCCCTTGAATATATTTTAAATAGTTCATTTAAAGTCTTTGTCTATTAAACCCAATACCATTACTTCCTTGGTCTATTGATTGTTTACCCAACCTACTTAATGTATCTGTCATATTTTCTTATTTCTTTGTATGTTTCTTAAATCTTTATTGAAAACTAAACACTTGAAGTAATACATTGTGGCAATACTGGGAATTGATTTCCTTCCTCTTCCTAAGGGATCGTTGTTGCTATTTGTTATGATTGTTTGTTATTGTTTTGTGTGGTTTATTTCACAGCTTTTATAAACTAATTATATAGAAAGTTCATATTCTTGATTGTGTGTGAGTTGAAGTTTGGTACACTTACTAGATAGTCAATAAATGGATGGAAATTCCCCTAAATAGCAGGAATTTATAAGTCCTCAGTCTTTGCCGGGGGACTCCCTGTGTGTAGTTCCAACATTGCGTCCTCAGTCTCACTTTCTCCTCTTTATTCAGTCCAGGACCCCAGCCTACGGGATGATGCCACCCATGGTTTAAGTGGGTCTTCCCACCTCTTCCTAATCTTGACACTCCCTAACGGGCATGCCCAGAGGCTGTCTCCTGGGTGATTCTAGAACCTGTCTAGTCAAGAATCAATTTTAACCTCCACACCACTCCACTCTTTATAGGCATGGATTTTCTCTAGTGGTTTCATCTTCCCTATCCAGGACTAAGCTGTTCAGGGACAGAAAGGAGACAAAAGGAGTTTTCTTTTTCAGATAAGAAAACTAAGAGTTGGAGCAATTAAGTGTGATACTCAAGAGCACAGAGAAAGGGTAGGCAAGGTCAAGAACAGATCCAAGTCATTGGGTTTGTTTTCTTTCATAGCTGAGAACAGTGGCTCTTTATGATCGAACACTCATTCAGAACTCAGCTGACCCATTACTTCCTGATTCTCAATCTAAATATTTTCCCCAATGACTTAGGATCATATCACCCTGTTGTAATTCTTGCTACTATCTGTTGTGGGATATTACTTTAACTATATAAAGATGTGTTACATTTGTTTATGCTACATTGGTTTATGCTGCATTTGTTCAATGACGTAAAGACGTGCTGCTCTGCCTTCCTAAGGCACCTGATTGATCTAATAAACAGCTGAACAGCCAATAGCTAGGCAGGAGAGGGATAGGCAGAGCTGGCGAGCAGAGAGAAAAGTAGGAGGAGGAATCTAGGCTTGAGAGGAACAAGAGAAGAGAGAACAGGGAGAAAGAGAGAGAGATGCCCAGGGTCGGCCAGCCAGGCAGCTGCCAGACAGCCAGACACAGAAGAAGCAGGAAAAGTAGAACACACAAAATGAAAGAAAGATTAAAAAAAAAAAAAAAAAGAAAAGCCCGAGGCAAAACGTAGATGAAGAGAAACAGGTTAAATTAAGTTATAAGAGCTAGTGGGACAAGCATAAGCTAAGCCTGAGCATTGATAACTAACAATAAGTCTCCGTGTCATGGATTTGGGAGCTGGTTGGTGGCCCAAAAGAAAGCCTGCTACACTTGTCCTTCTCTTTTACAATTTTCTGTTTACTGTAGGCTTATTTGTTCTCCGATTCCTGGAGCGGGACTGCCAGTCATGGTCACCACTGTGTCCTCAATGCCCACCTTACTGACTACGTCGCAGTTTGTACTTGTTCTGGTTAGTTTTATCGTCAACTTGGTTGTCGGAGCCTGCCGACGAGTCCACTGGCCGGGTATCTGGGTAGAGGCGTGCGGATTGGATTATAGAGACAATGGAAAAGAACAGAGTCGAGAGGTCTGCCAGTCAATGCCGGACAGTCCTGAGTTTATTTCATAGCCAGCTCTCTACAGCCTTGAAGGGCAGAGGTAGAACAATGCACAGCACACGCATTCAACCACGGTCTATCCTGTCCTTGCGTCAAGGAGCAGGCAGTTTCATTTTCTATCTCAGTGTACCTCTGGCTGGCATCAGCAGCCTGTGTCTAGCTAAATAGCATTTTCCTTCCCATGGGCTAATCAGGACTTTCTCACAGCCCTGGAGCAAGCAAGCCTGAACTCTATTGACTCAGAATAGACTTCAGATTCAAACTGGGAAACTGAGTCAGTTGTGGGCTCCCACACTTGATCCAACCTAGAGTTGCCTAGGAAGAGGGAACCTCATTTGAGGGATTGCCTAAATCAGATTGGCATGTGGCCATGTCTATGGAGAATTGTCAAGACTGATGATTGATCTGTGAAGGCACAGCCCATCGTGGGCAGCACCATCCCTAGGCAGGTGGGCCTGGGCTGTATAAGAAAGCTAGCTGAGCATGAGCCGGAGAGTGAGCCAGTAAGCAGCCTTCCCCAACCGTTCCTGCCTTGAGTTCCTGACCTGACTTCCCTCTACGATAGAATGTTTCCTGAAAGTGTAAGCTGAAAGAAACCATTTCCTCCACCAAGTTGCTTTTGGTCTGAATGCTTTATCACAGCACGAAAGTGCAAACTAGTACACCCTCTATGGACTGAATTGCATCCCCTCAAACCTACATGTTGAGGTTCAGTCCCTCATGTGTCTGTGTTTAGAGTCTTTATGGGGGTGATTCAGTTAAATGAGGTCACATAGTTGAGTTCCTGTCTTGGTTTATTTTTCCCAGGGCTGTGATTTTAAAGGTTTGTGCCACCACCGCCCGGCAGGGCTGTGATTTCAAAAAAACAAAAACAAAAAACAAAAAAAAAAACCTCTGACAAATGCAACTTAAGGGGAAAAGGGCTTATTCTGGCCTCTAGCCCCAGGGCACAGTCCATCGTATTGGGGTAGTTAAGGCAGCAGGAGTTTGAAGCAGCTGGTCACATCACATCCACAACAGGAAGAAGAGAACTGTGAGTTCATGTGCTAACGTGCATTATGTCCATGCCTTGGCTACTGGTCTGAGCCAATTTCCTCGACCCTGTGGGCCTGTCCCGCTACATATGTATAGAAAGAAACAGAGTCTAGATGACAATGATCCCTAAATTATTGGTTTTCTCCTGTCCCACACCAGGTGGCTCTTCTGATATGAGACAGAATCTCTTAACCTTTTTCTTTCAGCAACACGCTTGGGGAAGGAGAGAGCCACAGGTGCCAGATAAAGTGGCAATTTGGTGCAACTCCATGGAGTGTGTCTGATAGTCAAAGGGGTTTATTTTGAGTTAACTTACAACAAGCAATGGGGAGTTGGTTGTGGGATCCGGGAGAGGTGAGGCATAGTCCAACACAGTTCTCTGGAGAACTCTGCCTTGGTCCGCCATACCAGCATCCAGCATCCAAGACCACGAGGTAGTCAAGAGAGTGAGCACGTGCGAATTTCAGGTCTTAAGGGGTCCCCCTCTGCCGTGCCTGGTGGGGGGCAGGTACCTAGCAGTTATCTGCTGCCTGCCAAGGGTGGTGCTTTGGGGGTGAAGCACAGACAACCACCCCTACCACGTGCTGCTCAGCTCCCCCTCTCTGTTTATAGTTATAAATGTATATCCAGGATCTCTGCCTAGAGAACAGTGCTGGGTTGACAGGCCAGCTGTCCTGCTCACCCGGAGACCTGAACTGCGCTCCTCATGTTCGCACAGCAAGTGTTTTGAGCACTGAACCATCTCGCCAGCTTGTACTCACTCCTCATAATTTGGCTGGGAATCTAAAATTACTCTGAAGAATGAAAGTTCTTTTGTTTTAAGGCAGGAGGAAGATGCAAACATCTTGGACCTTCTGGGATGGGGAGAGGGGAGAGACAGAAGTTCAGTTATGGACATTCAGAGGCTGAGATGTCCGTCGTGTAAAAGGAGATTCAGGCTGCTGCGTATGCAAATCTGGAGTTCAGGGACAAGCTTCAGACATGAGCCTAGGAGTTGTTGGTGTGGTGATATATTGTGTACTCTAATAAAATTTGCCTGAAGATCAGAGGACAGAACAAGCCACTAGATAAAACATAGATGCCAGGCAGTGGTGGCACACATCTTTAATCCTAGCACTCGGGAGGCAGAGATCCGAACTCTGTGAGTTCAAAGCCACCCTGGACTACATGAGATTGACTCAGTCTAGGAGAGAAACAGAGCCAGGCAGTGGTGGCACACACCTTAATCTCAATACTTGGGAGTCACATGCCTTTAATCCTAGCACTAAGAAGGAAGTAGTATGGCTGGGCAGAGAAATGTATATAAGGCGTGAGGAGACAGAACTAGAAGTTTTTCGGCTGAGGAAGTCTTTCAGCTGAGGACTCAGAGACATTCAGTGAGAGGGTTGGTGGAGTTGCGAGGTGAGACATGGCAGTGGCTTGTTCCTTTGTCTCTCTGATCTTTCAGCATTTACCCCGATATCTGGCTCTGTTTTTTTTTTAATTAAAAGACCAATTATAGAATTCGAGCTTCATGTTGGTGTATAGGTGTGCTAGTCATCTGAGAGGAGAGACCCTCATCTGAGAAAATTCATCCACAAGATCCAGCTGTAGGCAAGCCTGTAGGGAATTTTCTTGATTAGTGATGGATGGGGGAGGGCCCAACCCATTGTGGGTGATGCCACCCCTGGTTTGGTGGTTCTGGGTTCTATAGAAAGTAGGCTGAGCAACATGGAGAGCAAGCCAGTGAACAGCACCCCTCCATGGCCTCTCCTTCAGCTCCTGCCTCCAGGTACCTGCCTTGTCTGAGTTCCTGTCCTGACTTCCTTCAATGATGAACAGTGATATGGAAGTGTAAGCCAAATAACCGCTTTCCTCCCTGGTTGCTTGGTCATGGTGTTTATCACAGCCATAGTAACCCCGACTAAGACAACAGGTGGCATCCAGAGTAAATGACGACGGGTGAGATGCCCGAGCAAGTGCTTGTGGGCAGGGAAGCAAGGAGGATGGCTGCCTGAGCGCCGGCTCCTCCAACAGAAGCGAGTCCGAGACACAAGATCAGCGAGGGAGACTGGGAAGTGACTAGGGAGGCAAGACCAAGTAGACAGCATGGGGGGTCCATAGAAAAAGGGGAAAGTGACAGGATGACAGAGAACACCACTGCCTCGCGTTAGTGAACGACAGAGTAAGGACTACACGCTGATCCTGGAAGCATGGAGGTCAGTGGTGAACGAAATCCTGCTTCAGCTGAGCTAAAAGAGAAGCATACCCAAGCATGAGGGAAGCCCTCCTGGCACTGAGGAGCCTGAGGCAGGGGGATCACAAGCTCCAAGCCAATCTGGGCTACATGGTGAGTTCGAGGCCGGCCTGGAATATATAGTAAGACCCTATCTTAGAAAACAAAACTGGGGCTAGAGAGACTGCTCAGTGGTTAGAGCACTGACTGTTGTTGCAGAGGACCCAGGTTCCATTCCTAGCACCCATGTGGTGGCTCACAACCATCTGTAACTCCAGTTCCAGGGCATCTGATGCCCTCTTCTGGCCCTCCCCGACCCCAGGCACATGCAAGATATACAGACAGACAGACAGACAGACAGGCAAAAACCAAACAAATCTTTAGGGGGAAAAAACTCTATACAGGTAGAAGATGGCATTGCTGATATTATTTAAAAGAAAACATTTAAGGGAGACTAAATGAGGTGATACCTAAAACGGACTTGGCTTGTGTAAGATAGGATGGTTTGAGGATGGTAGGACGGACCGAGATGTAAACAGGTGTCATTGAACACTGATGGTAGAATGCCCTGGCAGATATGCTGGTGTTCACCTTAAGCTTCTTTCAACTTTATGGTATTGCCTCATTTTATTGTCGTAAAATCCATATCACATAAAACTTAGCACCTTTATTTTAAACACATCTTTCAATAGCATGGAACACTTGCATAACACGCGCAGTCGTCATCACCGTCCACCCCCCACAACGCTTTTCATCTTGTAAAGCTGAAACTCTCTAAACATTACACAATAATTCTCCATTCCCCCTTCCCCCAGTCCCTGGCAACCAGCACTTGACTTTCTGCCTTGTGTTTTGATTGCTCTAAGTGCCTCACATAAATGGAATCATAGACTCCTTTTTATGACCAGCTTGTTTCACTTAGCATACTATCCTCAAAGCACATCATTGCAGCTCGTGTCTGAACTATCGTCATTGTGGAGGCTGAGTAATACCTTGTTGGGAGGATCTACCCCAGTCTGCTCACCTGCTTTCACTGATGGGCACCTGGGTGAATTCCTCATTTTAGCTGTTATTGGTGGAGATGCTGGGAACATGAGTGGACAGACAGCCAAGGCCCCGTTTTCAATTCTGCTGGATGTCCACTTGGTGAGGAATTGCTGGGTCACATGTCCTGTGCATTGGTTATGGTTTGAATATGGCCTCCAGTGTCTCAAGTGCTGGAAGCTGGGTCGCCGGGATGGCAACGTGGAAGAGGGTGGAACCCTTAAGGGTTTAAGCAAGAGGTGATTAGGTCGTTGAGGATATTACCCTTGGAAGAAACTGATGTACTTTCTCATGGGACCTTGGTTTGTTCTTGCAAGAGGGTTGTCATAAAATAACAAGGCTGGCCCGTCCCCAGCTCTCTGGATTCCTGTCTCATCTCTCTCACACACACAAGCTCCATCTGTGATTGAATTGTATACATTCACTCAGGACTTCATCTGTTCTTTACACCTTCATCCAAGGCTTCCTCGGCTCCCCTCAGCTGATTCTCTTCCAGGCTAGCCCTCCTTCTATTGTGTGTATGAGTGTGTATGAGTGTGTGTGTGTGTGTGTGTGTGTGTGTGTGTGTGTGTGT
>CABHPR010091986.1:0-14108 GCA_902168415.1 Peromyscus melanophrys
GAATGATCCTTTCAAAGCTTGAGCATTGTCAAAAGAAACGTTGTTTGTTCCGGTTGAAACCTGATTACACGTCCCTGGTCTCCTTTTCTCACAATGGTTATTTCACAAAGTTCAAGTCTGAGACCTTCCTCTGCCTGCTTTGAAAAGCAGGTCTTTCTCCAACAATAGTGGTGGCAATAACGTTTTGTGGCAGCCATCTCTTTTCAAAGCAAACAAGCATAGGCTAGCCCCCTGACTTCCTCGTCTCTATGGGAAAAGTCTAACCTAGGTTAGCTACCTTACTTCAAATTGAAAAAAGAAAAATGACCTCTTAGCAAAACCATAGGAGAAGAAAGACGCAGTGATAGATACCTAAATTCCTACCAGGGATGGAGGCAGGGGGATTGCAGTTCAAGATCTGCCTTTGCTAGGTGCTGCACTGTATATTGTCAGGCGACCTGTCTGTTCCTCCCTGCTCGATGCTGGTAGCATTGCCGTTGGACATTCCAGGGGTGACAACCAAAAATATCTCTAGGCATTGTCAAATGTCCCTTAGGAATGGGGTGTGGGAAGAGTGAGTGGGCAAACTTGTTAAAGATGGAGAAAATTTTGATTAGAAGATAATGTTATAGCTGGCCACTAACTAGTTAAGGGGTATCTAGAATTCAGTTCTCACACAGAAGTGGGGCGTTTCAGGCTCTCCTCACTCAAAGCCATGATGGCACTTGCTGAAGACACACTAGGACCCTAGGACCTGGCATACTTCTGAACTTGAGACACAGGAGAAGATTAATGAATACAGGGACTCAGGAAATGAATGTTGTCTTGGTCAGCCTGCTATTCCAGGTAAGAAGTTAAGAAATTTAATAAGAAAATTGATCTCTACGCACATGGCAAAAGAGAATCTAATGAGCAACAAGCCAGGCAGATTCAAAAGCCTCCAATTATTCTCCCTAATATAGGCTCGACCATTTTTGAACACAATTATAGACTTGAAACCCCACAGGGGAATTCAGTGGAAATCATTTAAACATTTATTTGATGTGGAACCTCTGACCCAAGCAATTCATAGAGCAATTAAAAAAGTGGAGCCTGGAAGATTTGACAGTAACATCATTTTGGGTTTTGTTGACAAATGGTCAATATAAATAATCACCGGCGGCATCTTAAATTAGATCCGAATTCGAGAATGGAGAAAGCTCCCAGAGGGCGCAAGACCGGAAACTGTATTATCCAATATACAGTGCTCATTACCAACCTGAAAGTGAATTTGACTTTGATTAAATTTGTAGATAAGACAAGAGCAAGTGAGAAATGGAAAATACAGGATGTAAATTAAAGTTAAAATGATTGAATCCAAAATATTTGAGAACTTTGATCAGAATTCAGTCGGGTGAAATTTAATGTGAGAAGAGCAAAGGATTCCATAGTTAGGGTTGGTTACTCGTGAGCGCCTTAGTAATCCGATAGCGCACACTGGGGGAAGCTGGGTGGAGGTGGATAAGCACCAGGGAGCCTTGCTATTCCACCCACGCACCTTGGAAGGTGGATTAATAACAGCAGATCGTGTTGAAGGAGGTTTTGTAGCAGAGGAAGTAAGAAGTGGCAGATCAAATCCGCTATTTCTGAAATCCTCATTGAGAGCCAAGTTTTGCTTCAAGAAAATGGAAACGCTGGTGACGCCGGTGTCCTAGTGTGACTACAAGACAACATGATGCTTTGCCAACTTCTTCCTCCCCACCTCCCCCACCCCACCATCAACTTCACCTACTGAGTTTCCACACACAGGCAAAGAAAAACACTATTTTGCTTTTAAATTTCCCCTTTAGCTCTTCGCAGCAACTATTTTCGCCCATCCTTTCCACACGAAGAAACTGGAATGCAAAGAGGTTGAGAACTTTGTCCAAGATCCCACAGTCAGTGGCAGAGGATTACCAACTGTATTCTTTGGGAAACAGCCTGCAGCATAAGGAACTTGAAGGAAAACCTCGGAGATTTCAAGAGATTTGAGAAGTGGTGAATTCTATTTGTAGACAACGCCGTCCGAGTCAAAGGAGGAGGATATTTGTTTTCCATCTGCTCCAACCTTAGTTTTCAGAACCTCCCTGCATAATCTAGGAACCTATTTAGCTGCAACAAAGACCTTTTAAACAGCGGCTTAGACGCGTAGGGGTTTATTTGTCTTGTGTACCAAGAGAACAGAGTGGGACAGAAACCAGGGGTGCTCTTGCGTGTCAGCAAAGCCAAGCCTCTGCACGTTTCCAGCTGTGTCTTCTGCCAGAGCTCCGTTGGAACACTCACGTTTAAGGGAGTGAGAGAGGAGAAAGAGAATGTATTTTGTATCTGATCCCTTAGTCCAGTGGTTCTCAACCTTCCTAATGCTGCGACCCTTTAATACAATTCCTCATGTTGTGGTGACCCCCAACCATAAAAGCATTTTTGTTGCCACTTCATAACTGTAATTTTGCTAGTTATGAATCGTAATGTAAATATCTGTGTTTTCTGATGGTCTTAGGTGACCCCTGTAAAAGGTCATTCAGCCCCCAAAGGAAAACAACCCACAGGTTGAGGACCATTGTTTCAGTCAGAAAGGCAAAGGCTTTCCCAGGAGACACTGCGGGTCTTACTTAAGTTCTCACTGGGGAGCCACGGACAGCAGGAAGTGGGATGTTGCCATTGAGCACAAGCAGCTTTGCTACCCGAGCCTGGGTTTCAGGGTTTCTTTACAAGGATGAAAGAAGTAGGGGTTGGGGACTGGCTCAGTGGTAGAGTGTTTGCCTAGCAAGCACAAGGCCCCGGGTTCAGTCCTCAGCTCCAGAAAAAAGAAAAAAAAAAAAAAAAAAAAAAAAGAAGAAGAAGAAGTGGACTATGTGGGTGTTGGGTAAGCTCATGATATCAACCACAGCTTCTTAATCCCCCACTTTAGCTGGGAAAGCTGAGTCCTTGATCTGAGCCCCAGCTGAAGCACGGTCCGCGGAGAGCCGACTAGAACCATCTTTGTGGTTGATACTCAGTAGAGCACAGTATAAAGAACTGAAGGCACAGCTCCGGAGAATCAAGGCCACCCCTTTCTGGAGCAGGAGTTTGAGTATTTCTGGAATAAGAAATACTCAAACTCCACCATTGCTATTTTACAAACAATGCCAGGATCAGAAGTCTCCCCCAGTATATGGGAATAAAGGGATGGATTCCTAAGGCAGGGAGAACAAAGTTGTGTACCAGGAAGAGACTCTGGTCAATGACGACAAACAAACAAACAAAAAACCAAAACAAAATACAAATTTGAAAAAGTCTGGAAGCAGCCCAGCTATCCATCAACTGGTGAATGAGTAGACACATTGAGGGACAGCCACACCAGGGAATAGGACTTCGGAGGAAGGAACGAGCATCTGACACATTCGGCAGTGTGTCTGAGTCTCCAAAGCATATGGCAAATGAAAGACGCCAGATGGGAAGGATTGTATACTGTAGAACACTGCTAATGTGGAATTCAAAACCCCAACTGGTCCTCTGTAGCACAAGCTGAAGCTGGAGGAACTATCTGAGGTGACAGGGAAGTTCAATGTCAACTGTGGTGATCATATACATTTGCAAAACTCAGTGGGCACACTTTAGGATGCAAACCACACCTCAGCAATGTTGATCTGTATTTTCTGTTACTGCTGTTTTTGAAAGTTGTATTAAAAAAATTTTTTTTCATACAATATGTTTTGGTCATGTTCTTTCCCCTCCTCCAACTACCCCTGGATCCCTCCCACCTCACCAACTTCATATTCCTTCTCTCTCAACAAAACAAAACAATGGGAAAAGCAACAACAAAAAAAAATCCCCAAAGGAAATAAAAACAAACTAAAAAATTATCAATAAGACAAAAAGCCATGCTCACACATGCACACGCGCACACACTCATACATACAACCATGGAGTCTATTTTGTGTTGTCCAACTATTGGGCAGAAGCCTGCCCTAGAGTGTGGTTGATATACCCAATGACGCTCACTGGGGAAAACTGATTTGCCCTTTCTCACCACGTATCAATTGCAAACAGCTTCTTGGTTTGGGGTGAGACTTTGTGTCCGCTTCCTCTTCACAGTGGTGGGATTTTCCTGGTTTGAACCTGCGCAGATCTTGTGCATACTGTCCGTCTCTGTGAGTTCCTATGTGATTCATCCTGTTGTGTCTGGAAGACACTGTTTCCTTGGAGTCATCTGCCACCTCTGGCTCTTAGAGTCTTTCTATCTCCTCTTCTCCTGATGAGCCTTGAGAGGAGGGGTTTGATGAAGACATCCATGGAGGACTGAGTGCTCCACAGTCTCTCACTCTCTGCACACTGTCCAGTTGTGTATCTCCTTAATAATTATCATCTGCTGCAAGAAGAAGCTTCTCTGACGGGGGTTGAGCAATGCCCTGCTTTATGAGTATAACAATACATCATGCCAGTGCTACGCTCCTTTAGCAGAACAATAGAAGTAGATTTCCTAAGCCCGTGACCTATCTAGTCTCAGATTCTTGGTCACTTTTGCAGAATTATCTATGGGTCCCATATTATAGAGTGGGCCTTAAATCTGCTCTAAAATGGTTGGTTACTTCTATGACATTTGTGACACTATTGAACCAGTAAATCTTGCAGGCAGGTCACTGCTGAAGGTCTCAGGGTTTGTAGCTGGGTGATACTGATGATTGGTGTTCTCCTCTAGTAGCATGCGGAGTGCCTTCCAGCACCATGAACACTGGTCAGTAGAGGTGAAGCTTCACTTGGGCACCAGCTTGATTTCCCCGTGTTTGATGACATAGGGAAGTTGTGCTTTCAGCAAGGTGACCTCAGATCAGGGTATCGAGATTAACCAATGGTCTTGGCAATCGCCTGTGGTGTTTGTGGGGTGGGAGTGGGGTCCATGGGACTCATTTGACCAATGACTCAACAAGTTGTAACCTATTCCTGGAACTGAAGGTTTTACCTGGTGACCTAAGATGTCTGGTTGGGACATTGTCTCCCCTATTGTATGGTAACTCCATCTAAATTCCTTGCAGATATGTAGATATTTAGGTCTTCAAAAGTCCTTCAGTATTAGTATTCCTTCCCATGTCCCTTTCTTTACATGGCCTTTCCTCCTCCTCCTCACTGCTTAACCCTATTCTGCTTTCCTCTTTATCACTTTATAACGCCATACTGTATTTCCTTTTCTATTGAAGATCCCCCCTCCCCCACTGATGCCTTAACCTCTGTGGTTATTTGTTTTGAAACTCATAAACCTAAACCTTGAAAGCTGACATCCACATAGAAGAGAATCCATGCAATGCTTGTCTTTTTGGGTTACCTCACCCAGGATGATTGCTTCTTGCTCCACCTATTTACCCATGGATTTCATCATTTTGTGTTACTGATTTTTAAACAGATGGGTAATATTCCATTGTGTAAATGTACTACATTTTAATTATCCATTCATGGTTGAAGGACATTTAGCCTATTTCTAATTTCTGGCTACTGTGAATGGAGCAGCAATGAACAGGAAAGAGCAAGTGTCTCTGACGTAAGATGTGGAGTCATTTGGGTGTATGCCCAAGAGAGGTATAGCTGGATCTTGTGGTGGATCAACTTTCAACCTTTTGAGGATGCACCACAACGACTTCCATAGTGGCTATGCCAGTTTGCACTCCCACCAGCAATGAATACGTGTTTCCCTCTTCCAGCATATTCAACAGAATGAGCTATCATTTGCTTCATTGGTCTTGGCCATTCTGACTGGGTAAGATGAAATCTCAAAGTGGTTTTGATTTGTATTTTCCTGATGGATAAGGATGTTGAAAAACCTGAAAGTGTTTCTGAGCCATTTGTGTTTCATCTTTTGAGAACTCTGTTTAGTTTTATATGCCATTTTTTAGTTGGGTTATTTGTCTTCTTGATGCTCAACTTTTTTAGTATTTTATATTTACTTACTCTCTATCAGATGTGTAGTTGGTAAAGTTTTTTTTTTCCCATTCTGTAGGCTGCCACCTTTGCTCAAATGATGGTGAATTTTGCTGTCCAAAGCTTTTTAGCTTCACGAGATCCTGTTTACTAATTGTTGGTCTTAATGCCTGTGCTTTTTAGTGTCCTGTTCAGAAAGTCCTTTCCTGTGCCACTGAGTGCAAGCCTGTTCCCTACTTTCTCTTCTATGATGTTCAGAGTATCTGGTCTTCCATTGAGGTCCTTGACTCACTTGGACTTGAGTTTTGTGCAGGATGATAAATATGGATCGATTTGCATTCTTCCGCATGCAGCCATCCAGTTTGACCAGCGCCATATGTTGACGATGCTGTCTTTTTTTTCCCCCCAGCATTCATTTCTGGCTTATTTGTAAAAAATCAGGTGTCCATGGGTGTGTGGAGTTATGTCTGGGTCTTTAATTCCATTCCATTGACCAACATGTCTGTTCTTATACTGATGCTATATTGTTTTTAATTACAACAAATCTGCAATATAACTTGAAATCTGGGATGGTGATACCTCCGTCAGTTCTTTTATTATTCAGGATTACTTTAGCTATTCTGTTTTAGTTGCTGTTGATTGTGTTTCCATATGAAGTTGAAGATTGTTTTTATTTCCCATTTCTGTGAAGGATTGTGTTGGATTTTTCATGGGGATTACATTGGATCTGTAGACTGCCTTTGGTAAGATGATATTTTCACATTGTTCTTATCAATCCACGAGCATGGGAGATCTTTTCATAATCTGGTGTCTTCTTCCATTTTTTTCTTACTGTCTTAGAGATCTTTATTATACAAGCTTTCACTTGCTTGATTAGAGTTATCCCAAGATATTTCATTTTTTTAAAAATTTTATTGTGGATAGTCTTGATTTCTTTCCCAATCAATTTGTCGTTCCTACATAGGAAAGCTACTGATCTCTACGTGTTTAATTTGTCTTCTGCTGTTTTGCTGAAGGTGTTTCTCAGCTGTAGAAGAGTCCTGCTGGAGTCTTTAGAGTCTCCTGTGTATAAAATCATATAACCTGAAAATAAAGATACTTTGGCCCCCTCCCTTCCTGTTGTGTCCCTTTGGTCTTGTTCAGTTTTCTGATTGCTCTGGCTAGGACTTCAAGTGCTGCGTTGAATAGGTATGGAGAGAATGGACATCCTTGTCTTGTCCCTGATTTTAGTGGAAATACTTGAGTTTTTCTCTGTTTAAGATTATTTTGACTGAGCTTTCTGGAAACTGCCTTTATTGTGTTGAGGGATGTCCCTTGTATCCCTTAGACACTTTAAGACTTTTATCATGAAGGGATGTTGAGTTTTATCAAAGGCCCCCCCTTTTTTGCATTTAATGAGATGATCATGTGGTTTTTGACTTCCAGTCTATTTATGTGATGGATTATATTTATTGACTTAACTATGTCGAGCCATCTCTGTATATCTGAAATGAAGCCCACTTGACCATGGGGTAATCTTTTTGATATGTTCTTAAGTTCAATTTGCAAGTATTTTATTGAAAATGTTTGCATCTGTGTTCATAAGGGATATTGATTTGCAATTTTCTTTTTTTGGATGGGTCTTTGTGTAGTTTTGGCACCAGGGTAATTGTGGCTTCATAAAAATAACTGGAAAATGATCCTCCAGTATCTACTATGGGAAATAGTGTGAGGAATATAGGATTAACTCTTCTTTGAAAGTCTCCTAGGATTCTTTAATGAATCATTTGGTGCTGGACATTCCTTGGTTAGGAGATTTTTAATTACTGCTTTTTCACTAGGGCTTATAGACCTTCTTAAGTTGTTTATTTCATCTTGATTTAACTTTGATAGGCTGTATATGTCAAGAAATCCATCCATTTCTTTGGAGTTTGCTAGTTTGGTTGAATAGAGATTTTTAAAGTATGTCCTTATGATTCTCCAATTTTCCTCAGTGTTTGTTATAATATCTGCCTTTTCATCTGTAATTTTATTAATTTGGATCTCCTCTTTCTGTCTTTTTGTTAATTTGGCTAAAAGCTTGCCAATCTTATTGATTGGCTCAAAGAACGAACTCTTCATTGATTCTTTTGTTTGTTTTTTTTTTTTTTGGTTTGTTTCTATTTCGTTGATATCATCCCCAATTTTGATTATTTTCTTCCTATATACTCTTTATAGGTATTGTTTCTTCTTGTTTTTAGAACTTTCAAGTGTATCATTACGTTATTAATGTCTGATTTCACCGGGTTCTTGTTTTGCTTTGTACGTATAGGCACCTAGTGCTATGAATTTGCCTCTTAGAATTGCCTTCACCGTGTCCCAAAGGTTTGGGGATGTTGTTTTTTCATTTTCATCCACTTCTAACAAAGTTTTAAATTTCCTTCTTGACCCAACTTCCATTCAGTAGGGAGTTGCTCAGCTTCCAATGAATTTCTACAATTTTTGTTGTTTCTATCGTTGTTGATATCCAGCTTTAATCCATGGTTATCAGACAGGATGCAGGATGTTATTTCATTTTTTTTTAAATTTCTGTTGAAACCTGCTTTGTGTCCTAATATGTGGTCAATTCTGGAGAAACTTCCGTGGGCTGCTGAGAAGAAAATGTACCATTTAGTGTTTGGGTGTAATTTTCTGTAGATTCTGTTATGTTCATTTGATTTACAACATAATTTTCCTCCAGAATATCTCTGTTTAGTTCATGTCTGGATGACTTGTCTATTGGTGAAAGTGGGGTACTGAAGTCACCCAGTATCACCGTGCCAGGATTAATATGTGATTTTAGCTGTAGTAGTGTTTCTTTTATGAACATGGGTGCCCTTCTGTTGGGTGCATAAATGCTTGGAATTGTAATATCCTCTGGGATTCCTCCTTTGATGAGTATGTAGTATCCTTAGAATTGTGATATCCTCTGGGATTCCTCCTTTGATGAGTATGTAGTATCCTTCCCTGTCTCTCCTGATTTATACTCCTTTAGGAATCCCTGTCAATTTACAGAACAGCTCTCTACCAGGAACCCACATCGGCCACATTTGCCTGGGACCCAGAACTACTCTTTACCTGGGACCCCAAAGTCACCACACTTGGCTGGGACTCGGGGACCCTATAGCTGTCACACTTGGCTCGGACCCAGCTTGGGCAACAGCAGCCAACAGAACACCCACCTAATTAAGGATGAGACGAGCTACCTACACCAAGAAACACCTTAAAAATCGTGACTCCAGATGCCTTCATTCACTTTCCATGTCGGACCAGTTGAGGGCTGAACAGACAAAGACTAACCTGCCCAAACTGGAGTGTATTTGGAAGCCTGACGTTGGATTTAAACTGCAAATTAACTCTTCCCCAGCCTCTGCTGCTGCCGTGCATTTTGGTGGGTCTGATGTCTTAGTTAGGTTTCCATTGCTGTGATAAAACACCATGACCATGACTAGGGGAGGAAAAGGTTTATTTCAGCTTACATTTCCAGGTAACAGTCCATCACCGAAAGAGGTTGCAGCAGGGAATCAAGGCAGGAACATGGAGTCAGGACCTGAAGCGAAGGCCACAGAGGAGTGCTGCTTGCTGCCTCCTCCCTCATGGCTTGCTCAGACTGCTTGCTCATCTACCCCAGCACCACCTACCCAACGGTGGCACCACCCACAATGAAGCGGACCTTTTTATGTCAACTGTCAATCAAGAAAATACCTTGCAGGCTTGCCTGCAGGTCAATCGGATGGGGGCATTTTCTCTGCTGAGATTCCCTTGTCCCAAATAGCTCGTCATTTGTGTTAGCTGGTGTCACGTTCACAAAACACTAGCCAACACACTTGTCAAGTTTCCAAAAATCACTTGGGTCAGTTCCTTAAAATAAACCTTCTTCAAAATAGATACATGGATGAATAGATTATAGATAGATGGATGATAAAGATAGATACATATGTACACATAGAGAGATAGAAAATAGATATTCATTTCCTGTTGATTCTCTTCCTTTAAAAAAAGATTTATTTATTTTATTTGTGTGGATGTTTTCCTTGCATGCATGTCTGTATACCATGTATGTGTTCGCATTGGATTCCCTGGATATGGAATTACAGACAGTTGTTAGTCATTGTGTGAGTGCTGGGAATTGAACCCAGGTCCTCTGGAAGAGCAGCCAGTGCTCTCAATCACTGAGCCATCTCTCTAGACCTCACCATTGATTCTTTTTCTCTTGGGGACCTGGAATAATTCAAAGAGGTTGAAACTAGACAGAGTAGTGAAGCTCTAGACAAATAGTTCTCAACTTATGGGTTGTGACCCTTTGGGGCGTCGAATGTCCTTTTACAAGGGTTGCCTAAGATGATCAGAAAACACAGATATTTACATTATGATTCATCATAGTAGCAAAATTACAGTTACGAAGTAGCAACAAAAATAATTTTGTGGTTGGGGGTCCCCACCACATGAGGAACTGTATTAGTAGGTTGCAACGTTAGGAAGATCGAGAACCGCTGCTCTGTACCTTGCATGTGTAAGTTGTCTCTCCAAAGTTTAGTATCGAAGAGGAGTGGGTTGCACCTATATTAGAGTCCAGTGGCCCTACCATTAACACAGACAGCTGAGAAAGGAACTATATCCCTCATGATTAAAAATTAAATTAGGCACCAAAGCAACACTTATTCTGCCATAAATGATACTTGCCATTGGAAAGTGACTTATTCCAAGTTCCAGAGAGTTCATTAAATCTCCCTACTTCTAAACAATGCTCTGGATACCTACAGGTACCTCTGTTTTGTCTCAAATGATGACTGAAGTGGGTCACACTACTGTGAACCTCAGAGGGCCAACACTAATTTGAACTTGAGTTAAAATCCTGATGTTGGGGTTGAGGAGATAGAATTATTGGTAAAGTGCATACTGTGCAAGCTTGAGGACCTGAGTTTGATCCCCAGAACCCTTGAAAAACAGAAGCCAGGTATGATGGCGCTTATAATCCAAGCACTGGGGAAGGGGAGATGGGAGGAGCCATGTAGCCTGCTGCGCAGCTGCCCTACCCTGCTTGGGGAGTTGCTGGCTAATAATAGACCTTGTCTCCAAAAGGGGGCGGGGAGGTGGATCATGCCTGAGTAATTGTCCTCTGACCTCCACACACCCACACACACACACACACACACACACACAATCATGCACATACCGACACCCACACACACATGTACACACATAAAGATTCTGGTGTTGATGGGATGGACTGTTGAGCCATTGCCAGATCATGTGGGATAGAGGTGGTTTTAAGTTGTTTTCTAATAGGTTGCTTGCACTGACCTTATTTGCTCTATCACCACGGGAAGCAGGCTGGGAGAAAGTCTGTTCATACAACGTGATGAGGCTTCAGCAGCTGGACCCAGTGCTTTTGGAACATCCCCAGGGGCCCTGTGTAGAGGCTTGCATATCCTTGGCCCTTCCAGATACCCTCATTTCTGCTATAATACAATATACTGGTCTGAACTCCTGGGTGCCATCAAGTGCTAGGCGCCATCAAGAAGGAGGGCAAGAGAGATGGATAGATGTCTTCTTGATTTAATAAGTCAAATCAGATTCAACTAATAGCATTTCAGAGATTTTTTCTGAATAATTTTGTCGTTGGGAACTTGCTATAAAACTTGCTTGGCAACTTAGCCTGGCCTCAGTTGAGAGACCACAGCGGGAGAAGCTGGCCATCGGGAGGGTGAGCCTTAGGGGATAATCATGTTTTGTGGTTGTGTGGTCAGTTCTTAACACAGTCTGTGAAGTGGTTTCAGAGCCTTCTCTGCAGAAGAGGCCTTAGCAAAAAGAACCAGAGTTGCTCAGTCCCAACGTGGTCCCATCCATGCTCTTCAAATTATTACCTACCCCCACTTAACCTCAAGGTCACTTGAATAATGATTACCTTAGTTAACTGAGGTGTGGTTATTACTTTTGAGACCTCTCAGCCTTCCAGGCAGGGTTGACTCAGAGTACACAATGATTCCCAGGCCTGAGTCCTTTGGCCAGAGGTTTACTGACAAAAGTAAATGTGGAAAGTTCTAGAAAGGCAGTGTTTGTTTTTTTTTTTTTCTTTCACCATTTCCCTAGGTCACTGGTCACTTCCTTTTGGGAATGAAGGAGGGGATCATGAGTTTGTAGTCATTCACAATGCTCCCTCACCTTCCCTATTTTAAAGAGAAAAGAAACCATCCTGGGAAGGTGCTCAGCATAGACGGGATGGAGATCATTCCATGTGAGGGGCTGTTGATGGGGTAAGGTGTCTCTAGCCCACAGAAAAACCAAGCCATACAACATTTGCAAGTACTCAAGACCCTGCCATAAGGGCGGGAGGGAAGGACAGAATAAGCCTATGAATTAGAGGAGTATGAGGAGACACAGAGGTCTCTAGAAGATTCCCTCTGGGGAAGAGCGTTCTTGATTTAGGCTTGTCCAACTATGAGAGAGTGCATTCTCTATCCCTGGACAAGTCCAAGGATGGACATGAGGAGAACTCAGTGAATATGGAGTTACAGAGGAAGGGTGGTTAGAGAGTAATAGGTTTCAACTGGAGACACCTGATAATACTTGAAGACCTTTCGATGGTTACAACCTCAGGGGGCTGTTGGCATTTAGTGAGTAGAGGCTAGGCCGCTGCTCAAATCCTACAATGCACAGACAACTCCCACCACAAAGAACCATCCAGCTCTAATTATGCACAAAGTCAAGGCGGAGAAAGCTGGCTTGGGGAAACTATAAGCATGGTTCCAGGTAATCACCCCTTCCCATCTGTCTGGTACTCCAGAAGACTGTGGAAGTTAATTAATGATATACGAGGACTATCCAGAACTCAAGGAGATTGTGTGGTAAGATTCTGAAGTTGGTGAAGCTCAGAAATGTGTTTTCCCCTTTGGACTATATTTTGGGATTCTGGCCATCTTTACTGTCGCCAAAACTATGAGTCTGTTATTCTGTAAAAAGCAAAATTTCTGTTCCCACCACTTCCACCTACTACCGCATACAAGTTGGGAGGTGAGGCACACAAACCGAGGGAGGTATTGTGTGTGTGCGCGTGTGTGTGTTTGGAACAGTGCAAAATAAGCAAACCGAGGGGTTTGTGGCAACATTTACCTCAATGGCTTCTAAAAATTACCCCCATATCACTTCTAAAATTATCTTTTGTAATTCTTTTTATGTCTTCTGAGTGGTGAAATACACCAACTCCCAAACAAGCTACAAAGGAGCTTGTTCCTGCCACATCACTCATGCTCAGAGTCCAAGGAGCAGATGGAGCTGAGGTTGGCTCTTGAATCTGCTGATTGCCATCTAGGTAATGGACAAGTGAGTTATTTAGCCTTTCTGGGCCTCAGGTTCCTCATTTATAAAATGGGCTGAATAACCCTGGTCTCAAAGGATAGCTGTAAAGATTACATAAGCACATCCATAGAACCACGATAGCCCCTGCTATATAGCCACAAATGGCAATTATCACTTGTATAGTCACTTCCTCGGGAGACTTAGATAACATTTAACAATGGGATAGCTACTGAAAAAGGAATTACGTCATCTTGAAACACACGCTAACACAGAAATCAGCTTGCCCTAGAGATGATACTTCACTGTTAATTACAGAAACAAAGCAACCGTTAGTAGATACATGGGCTGTCCCTGACTTTCCTGATAGCACAGGGAGGGAGGTATTATCAGCTCATTTGCAGATAGAGACCCTGAAACGGCAGCTCGGTGACTGGACTGAGATCATGCCATACCTCCTAAACGGCAAAGGTGAATAGGATTCCAGGTGAGATTGAGCCACGAGCCCCCAGCCTACTGCTTGTGATCCTACTGTCCCCCTTCTCAGCTTCATACTCTGCTGTGGCTTGAGCCTGGGGAATCTTGGAGCATCTTCCTGTAGTAAGTCTGGCCCATGAACTCCTTTATTAGCAACTAGTATGTGTACTGACTGGTATCAGCTTACGGTCATCCTCCTCAGTAGGCTCCATTGATTTGGTAAAACTAGCCCCTTAAGGTCCCGGCACTGAGAGGGGAAGTGGACACAAGCTTTCATCCCTAACCCAGGAGTTATCTCCAATTGACGACTGGTCTCAATACACTTAAGGGCAGGCCTCATGCCCAGAAGTAGACGACCAACACAAAACAAACTCAATGGTATTTTTGGAGGTTTTCTTCCTTCCTTCCTTCCTTCCTTCCTTCCTTCCTTCCTTCCTTCCTTCCTTCCTTCC
>CABHPR010091989.1:752-11621 GCA_902168415.1 Peromyscus melanophrys
CTCACTCTGTAGACCAGGCTGGCCTCGAACTCACTCTGTAGACCAGGCTGGCCTTGATCTCACTCTGTAGCCCAGGCTGGCCTCGAACTCACTCTGTAGACCAGGCTGGCCTCGAACTCACTCTGTAGACCAAGCTGGTCTCGAACTCACTCTCTAGACCAGGCTGGCCTGGAACTCACAGAGATCCGCCTGCTCTTGCTCCCGAGTGCTGGGATTAAAGGTATGTGCCACTATGCCTGCTCCCTTCCTTTCTTGAGACAGAGTCTCACTGTGTAACCCTGGCTTTAAATAACATCATCATGCTGATGTTAATTTCCTGATTTTGACGTATACATTACAACTGTTTAAGAGACCTTGTTGTTTAGGAAGTATACACTAACTAAATGATGCATTTGGAGGGAAAAGGGCAGCATATTATCTACAACTTGAATCTTAGGTGTCCTCAAATTGGTATTTGTGTGTACGTAAATGAGAGAGATGTGTAGTACAAATAGGAAAATGTGTTAACATTTGAGGAATTTGGTTCAGGGTATTATCTGAATACTGTGTGTTGTGGAATATTTGTTTACTAGGCAAAGATGTGTTACATTTGTTTATGCTGCATTTGTTTAATGATATAAAGATGTGTTGCTTTGCCTGCCTAAGGCACCTGATTGGTCTAATAAAAAACTGAATGGCCAATAGCTAGACAGTAAAGGGATAGGCAGGGCTGGTGGGCAGAGAGAATGAGTAGTAGGAGGAATCTAGGCTCCAGAGAGAAGAGAGAACGAAGGAGAAGGAGAGGGAAATGCCCAGGGCCAGTCAGCCAAGTAGCTGCCAGCCAGCCAGACACAGAAGAAGCAGGAAAGTAGGACATACAGAATGAATGAAAGGTGAAAAGCCCCGAGCCAAATCATAGACGAAGAGAAACAGGTTGAATTAAGTCATACGAGCCAGCGGGACAAGCGTAAGATAAGGCTGAACGTTCTTAACTAATATAGGAGCTGGTTGGTGGTCCAGAGAGAAAGTCTGCTACAGCTGTGTGACCGTCTCATAACTTTTCTGCAGATTTAAAGGTTTTGAGAGATATTGATGTGTATGTGTAAGAAGGTTAGAGGAGGGTGGATCCCCTAGAGTTGGGATTAGAGGTTCTTGTGAGCTTCTGATGCGAGTGCTGGGACTTGAATTCTGTCCTCTTTAAGAACATGCTCTTAACTACTGACTCATCTCTCCAGCCTAAGTTGAAAGGTTTTGAGTCAGGCATGGTGACTCGTGCCTGTAATTCCAGCACGTGGGTACCTGAGTTAAGACTGGACTATAGTGTGAGACCTGTCACAGTCAAACCAGACCAAAGCAGAGGGGCAGAGGTGGAAGGAAGGAAGGAAAAAAATTTCTTTTTTTTTTTTGCTTTTTTGAGACAGGGTTTCTCTGTGAAACAGTCCTGGATGTCCTTGAACTCACTCTGTAGACCTGGCTGGCCTTGAACTCGTAGAGATCCACCTGCCTCTGCCTCCCAAGTGCTAGGATTAAAGGCGTGTGCCACCACCACTCACCTAAGAAAATGTTTTAAAATAAATTTAGATACAACTGTTAAGTATGGAGAGAGGGGGTCACTTAGGAACAGGACTGTCCACACCCAAGAGATTGTGGGCTTCTCAAGAGAGTCACACAGTCTTTACAGTAGCCTTACATGTGATTTTAGTGACCTGAATTTACAGCACTTAATAGGTTTCTAAGAAACTTTTAGCAAATGAAATGTTGAGATTGTTTCTGAGGGGGTATTAGACAGGATCTCAAGCTTTAAAACTAGGTCAGAAAGATCAAAGGAACCGCACTGTGTGTAGGCTACAAGGAAGTCAGGACATGTTTGGGTGTTAACAGTATGCCAGGTCTTTCTTGTGAGATTCCCAGAAAACCTCAGAGCAGGAAAAGAGTAAGGTTGAACATAAGGTTACATGTGGACTACTGCTTTAAGCATTTTAACACTTTTGTTTGCTTGTTTTTTGAGACAGGGTTTTTCTGTTTAGTCTTGGCTATCCTGGAACTCACTTTGTAGACCAGGCTGGCCTCAAACTCACAGAAATCCACCTGCTTCTGCCTCCCGAGTGCTGGGATTAAAGGTGTGTGCCACTACTGTTTAGCCCATTTTAGCATTATTATTTGAAATATATTTTTAAGAAAAGGAATATTAAAAAACAAAAACGGCATATTGTCTCTGTGGCAAATTTTGTGCTGAGATTATCTCAGCCTTTGAGAGACTTCATCTAGACGCTGAGTTGGGAGGACTCTTACCTCTTACCATGTCTCTTTTATTTTTCCTGTTTTTCTACTCTGCTGCAATGAATATAGGATCTAAGGGGAGTAACTTCTGGTAAAAAGTCCTATAGTCTTAGTAATCCTAGGAATGATGTATTGTAACATGCAGTGGTCAAAAGCATAGACTCATCTGAGCCCCAGCTGCGCTCTGACTGCTGTATGGTCGTGCCTGGGAACTTACTCTAGTGCCTGTTTCTTCATCTGTTAAAAAGATTTGTATGACTACCAATGAGCTAATGATTTCCAAAATTCTTAGAAGGGCTATGGGACACCTAGTATAAGTGTATTATAGTATTATGTTATGGTGTTATGTTAATCATAGTATTATGTTAAGGACTTACGGTTATTTCTGTTACTGTATATATGTTTTTATTTTTTATTTTTGGAGACGAGTCTCATATCCCAGTCTGGCCTTGAAGTCCCTAGGTGTGGAGGATAACCTTGATTCTGATCCACTGCCTCCACCTCCTAAGTGCTGGGATTACAAGGGAGTATTACTATGCCTGCTTCTGCAGTTTTGAGGGTGAGCCCAGGGCTTTGTTATGAAGTATTAAATACATTCCTAGCTCGTGTTACTCTTGTAATTATATGTTCTTTAAATAATTTATACAGAATGAAAAGTAGGAAGGTGACGTGTTGAGAAAAAGAATTCATCTGGAGTCCAAGAGAATAATGAAGGGTGAACATGATCAAATACATTGTATATTTACATATGTGTATATGTGTGCATAAATTATAAAAGAAAGAATTGTTGATTGCCTTAGGAAAGAGAAATATTTTGTCAAATTCAGCAGAATGATCTAATGAGTTTACTGGGTTACTTACAGGAGCCAACTCCTGAGTGCCTGCACCACTGAGAAGTCATACCCCCTAGTCCATTTTTAGGAAACTTCTAGTGTTGGGAGTGGTGGTGCACACCTTTAATCCCAGCACTCAGGAGGCAGAGGCAGGTTGCTTTCTTGAGTTTGAGGCCAGCCTGGTCTGCAGAGTGAGTTCCAGGACAGCCACAGATACACAGAGAAACCCTATCTCATGGGGGAGGGGGGGAAGAAGAAAGAAAAAGACTTCTTTTATACATTAACACTTCTAAGATGACTGACTAGGTCATGAAGAAGTGGTTGGAACCTCAGGGAATGTCTGTTGGACACCCTCTCATCCCTGGCCTAGAGGGAATGTTAAAAGGTTACTATGAGAAACCTGGGTATCTGCTGTACCATCTGTCCATGAGTACAGGCCAAGCCATGGCCTCCTGTAGGTTACTATAGCCCCTCTTGTCCATGATGCCAATGGACGTGTCAAAACCAGAGGAACAGCTAGATTCTCTTCATCCTTTTCTTCTTTCTACATTCTTTTTATTTTGCTTGTAGAAAGTTACCAGTTAACCATAAAAAGCATGTAGCAGGTAGTTCAAGTTATGGACTTATTTTTAAGTCAGTTAATATTTTCATTTTCTAAAATACAATGAAAGTATATAACAAGCTACTAAAAACGACTGCTGGGCCAGTTTCTAGGTTTTCTATTAGCTTGCTTTTCTATTTCTCTGAGTCAGTTTCATAATTTGAGGTTGGTTTGATGAGAGAAAGAGGATTAGGAATCAGTTTTAAAATCTCAGCACCAGGCTGGAGAGATCACTCAACTGTTGAGAACACCCTTGTTGGACAGCTCACAACTGTCTGTACCTCCACTCCAGCTCCAGGGGAATCTATTGTCTCTGGCCTCCTCAGACACCTGCACTTACATGCACATTCCCATTTGCACAGACCTGCATGAATACAAATAATTAAAAACAAAACAAATCTTTAAAAAAGACTCAGTTCTACTCTTTCCTTGATCATCTGGGCACTGCATTCTCTTCCTTTGCACAGCAAACAACTTTAAAACTTGCCCCAAGAACAATGACTTTTTACTTTCCATGATTCTAGGGTTGGCTGCACCTGATCCTGCAGTTCTTTTGTGTGGAACATTTTGCTTACCTGAGTTTTTGATCTTGGGATAGAAAAGACGGCAGCAGTTTGTGGAACATTCTCTTCAAATGATACAGAGCATTAACAGTTATTTCCATGGCACCTGACCCATTGTTAATGCTCAGTAAGTGGGGTTTGTTTTTGTTCTAAGTCCTGCGATGTTCCGTTGTCGTAAATGCAAGGTGGCTGGCTAGTGTGTCAGAGTCCCTTGGCTGCTACTTGTTGAACTCATATATTTGGTTTCCTGAGTTTCAAAAGCTTTGTTAAAATGGATTGCACAGATAGTGAGTGCCTGCTGTGTGCCAAGCAGTGTTCTTCTATGTGCCGGAATCACAGCATTGAAACAGAAAGTCCAAGTTCTGTGTCTTCATCGAATGCATGATCTGCTGGAGCACGGGGAAAGGGACAGCGAGCGAGCAGACATGTTTATTAGCTGTTGGGAAGTGTTCTAAAAGGACAACCAAGCAGGGTCTAGATGGAAAGGCAAATGCCACAGGGTGGTGGAGCTTGTTTAAGGTTGTGAGAGGGTCTTTGTAATAGAAATGACCATTAAGCAGAAAGACAAATAAGAGAAGGGAATCAAGCCTTGCTCCTTCTGTCTGGAATCATCTCCTAAGTATCCTTACGTGTAATGGTTTTGAGCAGGTTTGACGTGGTATTTAGGCCAATGTATGTAGTTGGCTCACAGTAAGAGGATGGCAGGAGACAGCAGGTAGCTGAGGCCTGGAGGCAACTGTGAGGCTATTTCACTGAGATAGGATTCTCCTGGGAACTCTGGAGTGGATGTTGTGGTCTGGTTTGTGTTATCGTCTTGTTGCTAGACTGAGATAGGTGGGAGAGGACAAGGACAGAAGCTGAAATGGGAGCTGTTGACATAATCCAACAAGATGTCAGTCTGCATTAGGATGGTATAGCAGTGAAGGGGACTCGAGTGGTTGACTTCTGGGTCGGTTCTGATGCTAGTTAGTGAGATTAGCTGGTATTGTGGAAAGTGGAAGAGAAGGGCTGTATTTGACTTTCCTGGCTTGGGGACTGAGAAACTAAAGATAGGGAGAGCTGGAAGGGTAGGAGTGGTTGGAGATCAAGAATTCCTTTTCAGTATGTGGAGTTTGAGATGACTGGTGGACATTTGAGACAGGGTGTGGACTAGATAAAGGGATAAATAGGTAAGCATCCCCTCCCCACCCTCCTATGTCTTCCCCTTTACTGCTCCCCTTTCTCTTTCTCTGCTGGACATCAAATCTGGGCTCTGCATATGCCAGGCAAGTGCTCTACGCTGAGCTAAGTTCCTCCTCAATCTATCATTACAAAAATAGTCAAGAAGTATACACAGTTTAGTGCCCAGGACTATAATGTGTATGCAATGGAATAAATGTATGCAATGGAATAGGTACTATTTAGCAAGAAAAAGGAACTACTAAGAATATAGTGCATAAACAAAAGCTGGTTGTGTGACCCATACCTTTAGTGCCAGAATTTAGGAGGCAGGGTCAGATGATCTCTGTGAGTTTCACTACACTCTGGACTACAAAGTGAAATCTGAGCTAGCCAGGGCTACATAGTCAGACCCTGTTTTTTGTTTTTTAAATATAGTCTAAAGAATGTAGGTGGTTGATTTGTTTCAATCACTCAGGGGAAGTAGATATAGAAAGGGAAGGTTGATGTTCAAAGTTTGAAGTTGGCACGAGAGTTAATGAAATGGTGTGAAGACCTGGTACAGAATGATTGGTTATAGGGCCTTATGCTTCTGTCCTAAAAACTGTGTTGTAATGCTATCTCGAAATGCCTCAGAACAGTGCTGTTTAAACAGGGCATGGGAAATAACTTCATAAATCTCTTATTTTATTAATAATTACTTTTTAAACATTGTAAGATAGACTGACGTGGGACTTGTTATATAGTCTAGGCTGGTCTGGAACCGTCTACCTCTGTCTTCCTGCCTCAGCTTCCTGAGTGTGGGGATCGCAGGCCTCTCCCACTGTGCTTGTCTTGTCTGGTTTTTGTCATTGTTTGTTTTGAAAACCTCTCCCACATCTACCTCTATCTTAGAGAAGATCTTAGGGTTTAGTAGTTTCAGGTTTACTGAGATTAACCATTTCTTTATCTTCTTTATAAGTTGGTGCTGTGTATCTCTCTTGTCTTTATTCTCTCAAAGTAGGGAAATCATGCAGGTGCACACTTCTGGATTATCCCCAAAAGAAGCACACAGCAGGACTTGCCTTTTAATTTTACTTAGTGAAGTCACTGACAGAATCATCACTTTTATACTTAAGAAATTATCTGATCATTGCCTTAAGCTTCATCAGACCTGGCTTTGTTCTTATGAGTACTCAACTCTGAAGTAGTGAACATATGGCATTATGCTTAGTTTATCAACACGAAGAAGTGAAGATGAGCTGTTTATATTGTCTGCTTGTAAAATCACTGTCGTGGGAGCCACTTAAGGGTCAGTTTTCCTCCCTTGCACCCCAGGACCTCAGGCTTGCTAGGAAAGCTTTCTAGCGTGGCGCCATAGCCATAGCTCAGTGCTTTTTTGATGAATATGCCTCAAATACAAATTCATAGTTTAGTGGCATTTCCAATGATAGCCAAAGGTATACTTGTTTCCAGAATTGGACATACTGAGTTCCTAAACCGAGACAACTCTTTCCCTATTAGAGCTAGTAATTGAGCATTCGACTTAAGCAAGTAGGAAAAAATGGAACAGCTACAAAAAAGATGTTCCATTAATAGCCATCTTTTCTGAGTGACTCTTACTTCATTGCATTCTTATTTGAAGAATTGCGAGCATTCTCTTCCAGTACTCTATCTACAGTCTACCAGTCCATTCAGAGTTCTGTTCTCTCACTGGGCAAAATTTCCTTTCAGCTTGCCGGTTCCCAGTGTTAAGCTGTGTTTTTTGTATCAGTGTTTCAAGTTTTTTAAAAAAACAGTGCTTGCTTGTAATGAACATCAATACATTTGACTAAAAACACAGGGCAGGAAAAGAAACATCATTTTATATATATATGCTTTGTTACCATATAATCTCACCTTTGGAGTTGTGGGCTTCACATTGGACTTCTAACTGAGTACTTAAGAAACAAAACATCAGGCTTGGTTGGACTGTTCATTGAATTGGCATATTTAATGTATTCTTTGTTTATGTACAATGCACAAATGTACATAGAAGTTTGCTTATACAAAAGTATATTTCCCCAGCTAGTAAAAGAGTTGGAAACAACTTTAGTTATTACAAGAATGTATTCTTTTTTCTCTCTTTTTTTTTTTTTTTTTTTGTTTTTGTTTTTCAAGACAGGGTTTCTCTGTGTAGTTTTGGTGCCTGTCCTGGATCTCACTCTGTTAATCAGGCTGGCCTTGAACTCACAGAGATCCATCTGGCTCTGCCTCCTGAGTGCTGGGATTAAAGGCGTGTGCCACCACTGCCCGGCAGAATGTATTCTTATAATGCATAGCTTTAAAGTTTGGGTTTTTGAGACAGGGTCTCTGTAGCCCAAAGTGACCTGGACTCTGTATGTAGTTGAAGCTGGCCTGAACTCATATTCTTCTGGCCTCAGCCTCCCAAGTAATGGATTACAGATGTGAGCCACCACACCTGGCTTGAAGTTCATTTTCTATTGCAAGGCCAGCTAGTAGAAACCTTGTGTCTCTGTCAGGTTCATCTAGAGTGTAGATGCTTCACTATGTGGCTTCCCCACTTTTAGTGTAATGATGTACAGAAAATGTATGCCAGGGTGCATGACTCCAAGGAGACTGGTTTCCAGACACAGCAGGGCTGGTGCTCATGTGAACTCGCAGAGACCCTGACAGCAAGCGGAAGTCAGACAAATCCCAGCTTGGAGAAAGGGAAGGGGACATAAAGTCCCACCCCAGAAGCTGTTTGCAACTGATAGCAGCTGTGGGGGGGGAGTTTGTTTCTTCACTGGAGTGACACTGGGTATATCAGCCACAAGCCCTATGTCCAGAGCTGATCAAGAGACTCCAGGGTTTTTTGTGTGCTTTTTTTTTTTAAGAGAGAGAGGATTGGGGTGGGTGGATATAATCTGGGAAGTGTTGGAGGTGGGAAAAGAATATGATCTAAATATATTGTATGAAAAAATTTGAAAAATAATATATTAAAGAAAAATCATGGCTAAATAGAAATAATTTGGTCACATTTGTGTTGGACTTGATGATTAAATTTATTACATTTTTATTATTACATCATTATATATTTCATAATCAGGTATTCTTAAAGGAAATGGCTGCTTCTAGGGCTGTAGGAGGAAAAGAAAAGAACAACCTTAGTCTGGAATGTCTTGTTATGCCAGAGATCTGTGAAAGTAGGAGGCCATGGTGAATGAATACACTTTGAGGCAGTTCCAAGTGTCCAATTCTGGGAAAATTTGATATCAAAATAATTATAGCAATGGATTATAACCCACTGAATATAATAAAGTGAGAATTTAAGTGAAAAGGAACCTAATTTGTTTTTTGTTTTTTGAATTTCAGAGCTCCAGAGATTATATTGGGGTTGCCATTTTGTGAAGCCATAGACATGTGGTCATTGGGATGTGTGATTGCAGAGTTATTCCTTGGATGGCCACTCTACCCAGGAGCCTTGGAGTATGATCAGGTAACAGAACTGTCATAGTGATTGGAATTGGTAGAAAGTAAGAGTTATTCATAGTCTTAGAGTAATGCATGATTCTACATGCCCAGAATGTGAACACGTTATGAAGCTGTCTAAACTCAGCATCTTATGGAGTTTGAATTCACTTAATAGAGCATCTGATTTAAAAGCTCTTTTCTAATGCTCCAGCAATGCATCACTTACTCTTCTATTGCTGTGATAAAACATGAAGAAGGCAACTTACAGGAGGCATTAATTTGGGCTTACAGTTCTGGAGAGTTAGAGTCCATGAAGACAGAGCAGAGGCCGCAGGCCACAGGTGCAGGTGGCTGCAGCTGAAGCTGAGAGCTCACATCTCAAACCACAGACAGGAAGCAGAATTAGTGCAAAATAGCAAGAGTCTTTTGAAACTCAAAGCCCACCCTTATTGACATACTTCCTCCAGCAAGGCCACATACCTCCCAATGCTCCCCAAGAGCCACCAACTGGGCACTAAGTATTCAAATGCTGGAAACTTATGGGGGACCTCTCATTCAAATTACCACAATTACAATCTACAGACTTGAAACCAATTTTGTAAAATAATTCATCATCCACTCTATCATATATATTTAGGTAGTATAGTAGTATTGAGCTTTGTAGTTTGAGGCAGCTTGTCAGTGTGTACTCCAGTCTCCCTTGAGTCTTGTGAGCCCCTGTCTTAGGGCATGCGTCACTCTGTCCAGGCCTGTCCAACAGTTTTCCTTTTTGAGACAGGGTCTCTCTTTATAGCTTTCACTGTCCTGGAACTCACTACACAGACCAGGCTGGGCTAACTCACAGAGATCCACCTGCCTCTGCCTCCCAAGTACTGGGATTAAAGGTGTGCCTCATTCTGCCTGGCCTTAATTCTGAGTTTTATTGTTGGTTTTCTATATCAGAAAGGATGTGAGGGATGAAGTGGTGACTCAGTGGTTTAGGACGTGTTCTGTTCTTTTAGAGGACCTGTTTTTGTTCCTAGCCCCATATCAGGTCACTCACAACTGTCTCTAACTCCAGCTCCAGGGGATCCGATACCTCCTTCTGCCCTCCATGGGTACCTGTACACACATGCATATGCACACAGTCACATAAATATACATAATTCAAAATAAAACCAATATTTCTTAAAAAGGATGTGAGAAGTAATTAATTGGGATGACTTAAAAAGTTTCTGAGATGATTCAGTATTAATTATTATTAACACAAGATTATATCATTGACATTAATCTCATCATTTACAGTGACTTTATACCAGTGACCCTCGCTCTCTATTTAGGTCAGGTTTTCTAAATTGTCTAGTTTGCTTCCTTTATATTCTGGATTCCTCTAAAAGACAGTTTATGTACAAATTTCTATGCATCTTCTCTTACGTTATGTTTTTAGTTTTTAGTCAACTTTGGACTTAGATAGAGCTGCTAGACTATTGCTGGTTCTGAAGGATTTGGCAATCTAACCAGAGTCCCATAATTCGAAGCTGCCAAAGCACCAGCCAGCTGGTAGAAATGTACTTGTAGCTTTCTGGGTTAGTTTATGACATACATAGTCCTGTGGAATAGGACGCCATCTAGTGGCAATTCCAAGTTGACTTGCTGACGTACTCTGTCTTAGGCAGCTCACATTAGTACTAACAGAAATTTAAAGGTGAGTTACTGTGCTCCCTCCTTTATATGAAGGAGAGAAAATGGCATCCCCCTCCTCCAAATGAATAGACTTGTTAGGATTGAATTGTGTTCTACCACTGAATTATATCCTTAGCCTTGGTATATTATTTTAAGAGTACATTATTACTATTTTTTAACCTTACACTGGCAGTGGGCAATAATAGTAATATATCTAATTTATTTCCTGAGTTCCTTTCTGGCCCAGAAACTATGGTTATAACCCTTCACATTCCTCTCATAACCTCTGTGATACTTACTGTTCTCTGTTTTCAGCTAAGGATCTAGATTATAGGAAAGGGCTCAGTGGCCTTGCTGC
>CABHPR010091995.1:0-14039 GCA_902168415.1 Peromyscus melanophrys
TTTTTCTATCTGTCACAGAATAATAGATTTTGTGCATAATACAACTTCTTGATGTTAGAAAGATTCTTGTACCCTAGAGATGGATTTTTAATTAATTAATTAATTTATTTATTTATTTTGGTGCTGGTGATACTAGACTTTCTTAATGTCCTATGAACAGTTGAGGAATGGCTTACTTCCAAGATTCCCAAGACATGCTGGCCTTGATTGCTTCTCCTCACTCTGTTCCTGCTCTTATTTTTTTCCGTAGTCCTGGGTTGCCTGTTCAGTTTAGAGTTCCTGTCCAGGTAATGCCACTTCATTATTCCTTTATTTCACCTCCAAAGTGACTAGATGAACTTGTCTTTTAGTTATTGACGCACAGTCAGGAGCCAGGGTAGATTTTTGGGTTGGCCTCGGAAGAACTATCCCATCCCAGGAGCAGTGTGCACCCCTTTTAGAAGTTCTTTCTCTACTCTGCACAGCTCAGAATCGCTGCTCTAGATCTTAGTGGTTGGCATCTAGGCCAATGGTGTCTAGTACAGGATGCAAAGGGGCTGGTAAGTTTGGCATGGGCACCGTGGTTGTAAGGATGGTCTTGGCTGGGGACTTCATGGACTAGGGCAGTTAAGGTAGGAAACCCCAGGACAGAGTTGATTGAAGGTGAATGCTGAGGAGAATGAGTTGCCAGGTCCATCTGTATTGTCTTTAAGATGTGCATACAGGGAAAATGTGTTCCCATTGACTGAGGAGGGCAGGTAGAGTGTGAACATCCTCCATGGTATCTGAGCCTGGCCCTGAGATTGCCAGCATGCCGGAGGAGACTAAGGCTTTCTCTTGTTCACTTTAACTCCTCAGCCCTGCAGCTGTAGTTGTCGGCCCCCTTTTCTGTTTGTACCTTCTTGCTTCTTTATTAAGCTTTATTTTTGTAGCCGTAGACTGAGACTGGTACCTGCGGTTGGATGAACAGAACTTTTTAACGGAGCAGCTCAAAATAGAATGAGCTACTGTGTCACTTTCTTTCCCTCCGTGGAGGTGTTTGAGTAGAGATGCTGCCACTTGCCAAGATTTGGAGGTGGGGGCTGGGAACTGGGTGTCTACCCCAGAGAGTGGGGGAGATAGCTCTTGAGGACTGTTCCCCTTTCCTGTGAATGCTGTAGTCCCTTCACAGCTGTTGGTACCTCCACATTGTTTTTCAGTTTTCTCTGAATTTCAGGGCAGAAGTGCCCCAGCATCCTTCCCACTGAAGGTCTCGCTTCCTATGCTGCTATTTCATTCTCCTCTAAATGCTTTATTAAAGAAAATTCCCTACTCACTTAGGTCATCCTAATCAGCCACTCTTCGGCTTGGCATATCCTGGCAGGCCAATTGGTGCTAAAGTGGGTTGAGTGGGTGGCTAGCAGGTTTTTGTTTTGTTTTGTTTTTTGCATATGTCAGTGGAATTTGGACTTCACCTTTCTTTGTTCAGAGTGGAACGTTGAAAAAGATAAGGAAAACTTCAAAACCAAACCAAAACACAGAGATCCCACAGAATTGAGCTGGACCAGCTTCCGAATTTTACAGACGAGGAGTCAGACTTACAGGGAGGTTGTGTGACTTTCTCCCGGGGTGGAACTGGGTAGAGGTGGGATCAGGGCTGAGAACCCTGAAAGGACTCTGGTGCTCTTTCCCGGATGCCTATCATGGCCAGGATGTTGCTTACATTAGTTTTCAGTGCCCCTGGGACCAATCACTTTTATTGCCAATCTATTTTGGGTCCCTGTCCTTGTGGTAATAAATCATTCTTTCAGAGCTCCACATTTAACCTTGCTCGAGTGTGTGTATGGAGGGGGGGCACTTACATAAATGCATTATTTTTAACCTGCCTGGCATGCTTTGGTTGGCGGTAAATGAATGTGTGGAGAACAAAGGTTTGTGGTTATTCTGAAGCCATCACGCTGGGTTTCTTTCTTATGAAGTCTTATTCTAGATGCCTCTCTGCTTTCCTAGGATTCTGTGAAGAGAATTGAGTGTGTCACTTTGTGAGGGAGCAGCGTGCTTTTTTTTTTCCTTATGCTTTGATATGATGGGTTCCTTATGGAGTACAAGCAAGCTTTTCTTCATATTTATGCTCTTAATACTAGTTAAATTGCAGGCTGCAGACTTGAGTTGCGTTTTGAAGCTTGGAAGCTGTGGCCGTTGAAGTGATTGTGTTCTGAAGTAGGTCCCTGGGACCCTTGACATTTTGAAAAGGAAAGCTGAAAAAAGTGTTCCATGTTAGTGAATGTTGGCCTCTCCTTCTGAGGTGGTGACCACCTGCTTTAGAGGGATTTAAGGAATCTAAAATGAATAAGTAAATCAATCCAGAAGTGACGTTCGAGAAATAACATGAGCAGTAACATTATCACTGAGAACAGCTTTCCACTGAGACATCGCAAACTGGCTTATTGACGTGGGGTATTGTATTTTTTCCCATTTGCAGTTTAACTAAGATTCAAGTGAAGATTTAGCTGAAGCTATTTTAACCCTTTAAACTTTTCACCAAGATTTTTAAATGAAGTCATTGGTGATGTTCAAAGTGAAATGTGGCTTAATTATGATTTTTTTAAAGGTATGGTTAAAAAAATGCAACTAAGATAGTTTTTTAAAAGCTTTTTCCCCCCCAAGACAGGGTTTCCTCTGTGTAGCCTTGACTATCCTAGAACTTGCTCTGTAGAACAGGTAGGTCTCAAACTCATAGAGATCCGCCTACCTCTGTCTCCTGATTGCTGGGATTAAAGGCATGTGCCACCACCGCCCAGCTTTATAAAAAGACTTTTTGAATGTTATGATGAATTTGGAATTTGTTCTTAATTGAAAGTAAGAGGTAATGTTTGAAGTTATCAACTTAAATAAACTATAGCTGATATTTATTTTGCTAACTTGCTTTACTCCTGCACTGAGAAGATAAAATTTTAATCTCATATTCTTGGCAGAATTCCAGAGAAAAGTCAGATTCTTAATCAATAGCCACACTTACCTAGAAAAAAAATCACTTATGTTGATAGAAGTGAGCCCTGTTATTCTATTGAAAGCAGCAACGGTGACCTTCGTCATCCGTCATCAGTTCTACCATGGAGTGGTCTTTATTACCGTGAGTGCATTATCTCGACAGTGCTGCAGGCAGACAGGTCCTCGGTGGCCAGTGAAGAAAGCAGAAAGTGTTTGGGTAGCAGTTCCACACCAGTGGAAGGGGTTTTCTGTTTGGGTGTTCTATCCCTTGTTTCTGCTTCTCTGTTCTCTGCCCCCCACACGTGGTGAACTGACCGGTGATTGAGGGATCGGCCTGGAGCACAGGTGTGCGTTGTGTGTTCTCACGCTTTATTTAATCTGATGGGGTGCAGCGGCCAGGAGGGGCCCACAGCTGGAGTAAGGTCCTCTGAGGAGCTGTTCGCCAGAACAGTAGCCCAGGATTGAATGCACTGATGGGGAACTTTGCGGTGACCACTGGGGATCTCGCTGCTGCTTTACTTTGCAGCTGGAGCCATTCTGGGATAGTCCATGCCTGTGTCTCTGAATTGATAAAAGCAGCCCAAGGCAGTGGGGGAAGGCTGTACCGGCCTGAGTGTGTGGCTGTCTCCTCTGCCTTCTGTCCCTGAGTCTTCCTGATCTCTGGCGTTAGATTTCTCCTTCCCCCAGAGAAATCTTGTCTTAACCAACACTCCACCAAACCCCAGCAAACTCGTACTTTACCTCAGCTCCCTGCCAGCTTATAGAGACCAGTATCTCCAACATGGCTCTCCCAAGGTTGGGATGTATTAGGGGTCATGGGCAGACCTTCTTGTTTATAGGAAATATTGCTCTTAACATTTATGGTTAGTGTGTAAATATTCAGCTTTAATTCTTAGTCAGTAGTAGAAACATTCAATTTCCCTCATAGTTGTGTTTTGACCTTAATTTCCTCTTTCTATTCCCTATCCATGTAAGGAAACCCCTTAAGATCCAGCTAAGGCGCCTCCTGCCCTCTTGGGAAAGCTTGTATGCATGTCACAGGGGTGAGGAGCTGGTGAGAGAGGATCACTTGGGGTGGAGCTGCAGGAAGAGGATGGCCTCTTGAACTGTCTCTCTCCCGAGACTTTGCCCCCTGTGGAGTGATTAGTCCGATGGCACATGTGCTGTGGGGGCCAAAGATCTGTTGTTGATAAATGTACTTGTCTTTTAGATCACTATCCACATGGCTGTGATTCTCTTGGGAGGGGATTGCAAAGTCACCTATAGACAAGTGTGATGTATTAAGTCCATCACCCCATTTGGTTTTTTCCTGGGGAAATAAAAATCCCTTCCTGGGTTTGCACGAGAAGGATGGCTTGGGAGAACTGTCTGGCATGTCAGTAATAAGTAAGGTCTGGTACTTAAAGCACAGGTCACTTGGCTTTCAGTACTGACAGTTACCATTTCCGATGCTCTAAGTGTTCCCTCTCGGGTGGTCTTGGCTGCTGGACAGTAGAGACAGAGTAGTGCAAGCAGCAGGGTCTGCAGAGCCCCAGCACTCCTGGCATTGAAGAAGGCTTTCTAGGGATGAATGGCGTTTTCGGAGATAGGCTGTCCTCCCCCGCTGTCCATAGAGCATCCCTGTGTTTTCTGACTTTGCAGCTAAGCATTTCTCATTCTGAGGAGTGAGTGAATTGTTAATGTTTCCATATCTCCCCCACAGAAGACCTGTAACCGTAAAGTAAACAACTGTTCCTGAACTTGGAAATGTAATTCACATGTGCAGTTCACATGTAAAGGACAATCTCCCGATATTTTTAGATAAGAGTTTTTGGGTACTTTTTTCTTTGTTGGTTTCCATCTTTATTTTGTTCCGCTTCCTCTTCTTACACTGACCCCATAATACCTTTCAATTTATTCATTTTTCTGTCTCTTTCTCTTTCTCTTTCTCTGTCTCTGTCTCTGTCTCTCTCTGTCTCTCTCTGTCTCTCTCTCTCTCTGTCTCTCTCTCTGTGTGTGTGTGTGTGTGTGTGTGTGTGAGAGAGAGAGAGAGAGAGAGAGAGAGAGAGAGAGAGAGAGAGAATGAATGAGAATTTGACTCAAAAGCATACCTGTTATTCTGAATCTACCACACAAGAGCCATTTAACTCCAGCCCAGTCCTCCAGGAAAAGCTGGTAGTCTGTTAGTATTCTCTCTTCCACTGGCCACTCAATGCTGTGATTTGTCAGGTCCTATGTAAGATGCCCTTTTTTTTTTTTTTGACTAAAATCTCCTCTTCAGCATTTGGTTGGTGTGGTTTTGGGTTACAGATGAGCCTGTCAGCTTCTGAGGGTGAATGGCCTCCCCCATTTCCCTCTATAAAGACACCTGTTCCCTTTATTTTCCTAACAGAGGGAGAGAGAGTAAAATGACCACTATATACAGCATCCTGCAGAGTCTGGATTATCATTTTAAAATTTAATACGTAGACTTTCTCACTCCCCAGCCATCTTGGTGGCTGGTCTTGGTTGGGAGCTGTCCCACACCTAAGGCAGGAAGATGGTGGCCACAAAGAAAACGAAAAAGTCTCTGGAGTCGATCAACTCTAGGCTTCAACTTGTAATGAAAAGTGGAAAGTACATGCTGGGGTACAAACAGACTCTGAAGATGATCGGACAGGACAAAGCGAAATTGGTTATCCTCGCCAACAAGTGCCCAGCTTTGAGGAAATCTGAAATAGAATACTATGCCGTGTTGGCTAAAACTGCTGTCCATCACTACAGTGGCAATAACATTGAATTGGGCACAGCATATGGAAAATACTACAGAGTATGCACACTGGCTATCATTGACCCAGGTGATTCTGATATTATTAGAAGCATGCCAGAACAGACTGGTGAAAAGTAAATCAGGAAAGTTTTCCTTTAATAAAACTTTACCAGAGCTCCTTTAAAAAAAATTAATACATAGATCCTTGGGTGTTGATGGTCAAAGCTGTAATTTAGCAGTGCAGTACCAAATAAAAGTTGAGTGAAAGATTTCAGTATATAGCAAGCATTTCCCTGTGTTTGTTTGGGCTCTGTAATTTAGTTTCTGTTTGTCTTTTCTTACCTATTCCAAGAGATGCTACTTTTATACAGATAACATAAATAGCCGCAGATATCCAAGTGAGGTGTGATGGCCCCATTGTTTTATTCAACTCACATCTGTTGCAGACTACAGAGAAGTCTTGATTGAAGTGTGGTTCCCATGTCTTTGGCTGTCTGGGCTTGGATCTAAGTGCTGGGAAATGTCTGTGGCTTTAAATGCAGTGTTAGCAGGGTGGGAAGGGCCCGGCAAGCCAGCCAGGGATGTTCCTTAGGCCATCACCATGTTATACGTTATAATGAGCCCTCGGGCTTCCTGTCTAACTTAGGAAGAGAACATGCAGGCATGAGGCGGACAGTGGCCTGGGAGCTTCTTTTGGAGGGGCAGTTTTCCTAAGTGACTGTGGGCATCTTGGCTTGTCTGTGTAGAGCTATTTTGTTGTCTCCACTCTTCCTTTGCTGTTTTTCATGTATAAGCAGACTCTCTTGAGATACAGTGGTAAGGAGGAGGCTCATTTCTCCCATTTCTTTAGTGAGGCAATTCTTGGGCATTTGTTTTGGGCTCTACTGTTTGTGAGGTTGGTGTTCATCAGCCTCACTTTTTCTGGTCTCCTCGTAGTTGATAGACAGCATGATCCTTACGGGATTTTCAAAATTTTTCAGTTTTACTTCTTAGCATTTAACAATTTCCAGAATTAAGAGAACAGAATTGAGCGCTGTTTAGTGTGAAATTGTGGGTTACTTTTGACCCATTATTACAGTAAGTCTTTTATTTCAAAGTAACAAAGGTAATACAAAGGGCAGGTCCACATCAGCTTAATTGAATTGTAGCTTCATTGTTACTTTTGCCTATTCAGGATGTTTAGATGGCTGTGTCTTCACTGTTAATTACATTTAAAGTTACAGTTACTTGGAAGGGGAAGAAACCATTTTGAGAAGTCAGAACTCATACTCCGCAAAGAAGAGCTTTCCTCCGATTTCCTGCTTGTTACCATTTCACTGTTTGCCTTGTCTGTCTCTGTGTGGATTTAGATACATCCTTTATGTACTATTTTGATTCTGAACCATTGGAGAGTAAGTGGCAGATGTGGTAATGATACCCATTGCCTCTGAATCAGTGGTTCTCAACTTGTGGGGTAGCACCTAGCTCACATATCAGATACTTACATTACAATTTGTAACAGTAGCAAAATTACAGTTAAGAGTAGCAATGAAATAATTTTGTGACTGGGGGTCACCACAACATGAGAAGCTGTATTAAAGGGTCGCAACATTAGGAATGTTGAGAACCACTGCTCTAAATGGTCTGTATGTGCTTCTAAGAACAAGAAAATGTCCTGATGTAATGATGATCAGGAAATTATTGTTACTACTTTTTTTGAGACAGTATTTCATTAAGTAACCTGGCTAGGCCTTGAACTTGTGATCTTCTTGATTTGCCCTCCTTGGTGCTGGGATTATGGGTCTGTAGCACTGTATTTTGTGAGTACAATAACATCACATAAATCTACCAACTTAATAATTTTCTGTTTGTTCCAGAAATGCCCTTTTAACAATTAAGAAAAAAATAATGGTCCATGTAGCTAGAGTTTTCCTGCCTGGCCCACAGTCAGGACAAATCTCTTTCACCTGCCAGTCCCACAGCCGCTCAGACCCAACCAAGTAAACACAGAGACTTATATTGCTTTTAAACTGTATGGCCGTGGCAGGCTTCTTGCTAACTGTTCTTATATCTTAAATTAATCCATTTCTATAATTCTGTTCCTTGCCACATGGCTCGTGGCTTACCGGCATCTTTACAGGCTGCTTGTCCTGGAGGTGGCTGGCAGCATCTGGCCGCCTCTCCTTCCACCATCCTGCTCTTTTTATTCTCTCTGTTAGTCCCGCCTATATTTCCTGCCTAGCCACTGGCCAATCAGTGTTTTATTAGCAACACATTTGCCATACAGAACATCCCACAGCAGGTCCATGATCATTTTAGGGCCACGTATTACATTTGGTTTTTATAGCTCCATGGATGTCATCAATGAGACCGTCTCCTTAGTTTGTCTTCTCTGTTACCTTGATGTTATTGAATGTTTGTACTGATGACCGTCTGTCAGTTGAGATGTACTCATTAGGTTCAGGCCAAGGGGTTTTTGTCAGGAGGGCTTCCCATAACACATGTCTGGGAGCAATCCCACTGCACCCAGCTGCCCCCTGCATCCAGTTGCCTCACTGTCATCCAGCTTTTCCCCTGAATCCAGCTGTTTTACTGCATCCAGCTTCCCCTTGCCATCCAGCTTCCTCATTGCATCCAGCTGCTCCACTGTATCCAGCATGTCCCTTGCATCCAGCTGCCCCACTGCCATCCAGCTGCTTCACTGCATCTAGCTTCTCCTCTGCATCCAGCTGCCTCCCTGCCCTCCAGCTGCCTCTCTGCCTTCCAGCTGCTTCACTGCATCTAGCTTCTCCTCTGCATCCAGCTGCCTCCCTGCCCTCCAGCTGCCCCACTGCATCCAGCTGTTCCAGTGTGGTGTGTCCCTTTCATCGCCTGGTTCAGGTGGTGACTCCAGGTCCCTTTGTAATTCCTTAGCATTTTGTGGGGAGATAATTAGAGGCTGTGCAAACCCCCTTTCTTTCCTTTTTTCCGTTGGTTAGTTGTGGCGTCTCTTGTCGATTTGTCTGAATTACTTGTTACTCCATGGTTTGCCAAACGGTGCTTTTTCTAACAGTGTCGTTCTTTGTTACTGTTTTCCCACCATAAAGAAGAGGCTTTCCTTCTGCTTAACTTAGTGTGTGGTGGGAAGCACGGCCTCCTGAGCTGCTTTCTGTGCATTGTGTGTGTTAGAGCCCTGCCCTTGTTACCTCTTTGATGCTCAAATTGTCTGCAATTTGGGCAGTGGCTTCAGGCTGGCTCCTTTATCTTTCCTGACCTGTCTCCATCATTTTATTTTATTTTTAGCTCTTTCTTACTTCATGGCACAATAAATAGTTCAAGGATCATCTTGTTTTTTCCTCCCACAGCCCTGATATTACTGATTCATTTAGCAGAGTGGGCACTAAGTGTGCTCTTTCCCCGTACAGCCTCTCAGTAGACTGAGCTCATGAGTGTGTATATAAATACTGCATAACCAAACACACACTTAACATAATTACACAGTTGCATTCATACTAAGGTCTCTTTCTGCACCTAACCGTAAGAAAACCCTGTTTTAGAATCAGGCATCTGGCTGACAGGGTGCTTTGTCTTGCTGGTTCTATGTTTGTGACTCCACTTTGATGGTGAGGTGTCTGGCTTCTCTTACCTCACACGCAGGAAGCAGTTGCAGAATGCTCGCCTCTACAAGGCAATACACACACGTCTATCTTCACGTTGAAAATGGTGGTCAGCAGTCCTGGTCAGCCTTAGTTCCACATAGGGCCTTGTCAGGTCGTCATCCAAACAAACAGATGAAGCTGTGATCTTCAGCTCCGTCTGCAGCATGCTTTCCCATGATGCTAAAGTGCAGAGTTGGAAATCAGGAGTGGCCGAGAAGGAAAGAGGTTAATTTCAGATAGATACAGTTTATTAAAATGACACCTATGCCGGGCAGTGGTGGTGCACGCCTTTAAAGCACGAGGGAGGCAGAGGCAGGTGGATCTCTGTGACTTCGAGCTACAGCCTGGCTACAGAGTGAGTTCCAGGAAAGGCTCCAAAGCTACATAGAAAAACCCTGTCTCAAAAAACCAAGAAAAAAAAAATACCTCTATTAAAAAAATGACACCTATTGTGGGGGAAAGTTGATCATCTTCCTCTCATTGTACACTGATTGCTGGAGAGAAGAACTAAGAAGGAAGATGTTAGATCAGTAAGAATACCTATGAGGTGTCTGTGTAGGAGCTGGAGGGAGAATGATTGTGACCGGATGAGGTTGGATTGGGCCCATATTGTCTCAGGACTCAAGTGCACTCTGCCTCTTGAAGTCAGGAGTCATGGCTTGAAGATGCGGTGTTAGCTGCCTTCACTTGACCTTTCCCAGAGACCACCTGTGGTAAATGTAATGCAGTGTACTCCTGGCTCAGTGTGTGCTTTCTGGGAAGGACATGAGTGTGTACATGTGTGTGCGCGTATGCGCACTCAGTTCTAGAAATCATAAAACGATGGGTGAGGCTTTTTGTGTTATGGGCAGAGTATTTGCTCTTCTGGTATTGTTTACTTATTTAATGATTATTATTTTTGCATTAAATCATAATGTGGAATTTTGGTCCTTGATTTGGGGAGATAGGCTTAATTTCATATATTGTGTTCTGCTCTTTTTATAAATATTCTCATTCTTGTTTTATTGCATTCTGGGAAATTTGACTGCTGTACCTCCTGAAGTCCTTCATATGACTAAAACATTTTGTCAGAAAAGGATAGCGGTTTCTTAACACTTTAAGAAAGAGGTTTTTGATGTTAGTCAAGTTGGAGAGTAGAAGGTCATGACTGAGGGTGGGATGATTACTAACAGGCCAGGCCTTCTTGGGGGAGGGCTTTTGGGAGGTGGTAGAAATGTTTCCACATTAGAGAATGGTCCTCATTTCACAGCACTGAATATATGAAAACCACTGAATTGTATTCTTTAAATGAGGTGAGATTTATAATACTTAAATACAAGCCAGTGAAAGAAAGGGGCCCGGATGGTAGATGCTCAGGTGTCTTCAGTTTTGGGGTGTTTTCTGTGATCCCTTTGAGGAAGGTGATGATAATCCAGGCAAATGCAGGTGGAAAGAGAGCTCTCAGGGCTCTTTTTGAAGCCTTTTGGGACAGGCTTAAGGTTACTGAGTGAACAGCGTCTCCTAGGAAAGGTGGAGCAGAGTCCTCAGGGAAAGCAGCATTTTCCAGGCAATGACTCCCTCTCTGACATTGTCTTGTGACTTGATTCCAGCTAGGAAGCTCTCTACTGGTCCCTCTTTGTTCCCTGGAATGGGGGGAAATCACTCTATTTGACAAGAGATTATGGACCTGATCTGACCTCTGCTTGCAATGTGGTGGCATATTTAGACTTTTGTAGACCTTGGATTCAGTTTTTAGTAAGTGTCAAATGAAAAGAATTTCCTTCCTACTGATGGTCTCAGACCCAATGAATTGTTTTTTGGGAAGGGAAGGGCATGGCTGAGTAGGGTGAAACTGGCCATAGTTGGGTTTCCTACAAAGTTGTGGGGAAGTTGACAGAAGCAGCCTTCTGCTGTGTTCCTTCCTGCTGAGAGTGATGTTAGCATGATGTAATATCAGAGCCATGCCTCCCCGAGCACTGCTTATGTACTGCACATTGGAGTCACGTTTGCTCACTTAGCATGGGGACCATGATATGGAGTATCGGCTTAGATTCCCAAACAGAAACCATTAATTTGCAGGCAGGCATATATACTCAGTGGCAAGAATTTTCTTTGTACGTGCTGTGGCGTTCAGTTGACACTCCGTACAGTTGACACTCTGTACAGTGTGTTTTAACCTCACTTGAAAGCAGGCATCTCAGGAGGAAGACAGGATTTTGTGAGGCTTTGAAATTGCTTTTGGGCATGGTTCCTGAAAGAAGTGAAGCTCCAAGACTTTTGTTCTTTGCAGCGCTCTGACATCCTCTGTTCTGGTGTATACATTAAATGCACATAAAGCAGGCTGGAGGGCATCCGCTGTGCAGCGTACCTGCAAAGGGGCCAGAGGCTTCGGCACAGAGCCTCTTAGCACAGTGCCTCCTGTTGGGCGCTGACCTTCCTGAGATGCATGCTCTGTCATTGGTGTTTCTTGGTTCCAAATGCCTAGCTTAGCATTCGTTAGCACTTGAAGTGGTTTTCATCTTCAAAGGACTTTATGGGCATTATTTAATATACATGACACTGTAATGAATGAGCTGTTTATCCCCTGAGCAGCGTCAGTATGCCGGGTGCCATACAGCTGGAGAAGACAAAAATACTGTTCTGTCCAGTGGGAGTTTATAGTCCAGCGAGGCAAGATGATTAGGCAGGTTCTGTTTTGGCCTCCTTTTAAAATGTGCTGGGGAATAATGTAAAAGTTAAAATTAAAGAGATGATTGGCGAGCACAGGCTATGTAATTGAAATTGCCCTCAAGGTGAAAATGAATTTTGAGATGCTCTTAAAAAGACATGGCGTGTTAGATCTCATTTCTCACACGTTGCTTGGTGGAAGTGGTGTCTTCCTCTGCTCTAGGCTAAGGTGGCAGTGTAGACAGGCAGGATCAGTCTCTGTTCTCTTGCCCCGCTCATCCCCAGTGCCTGCTTTTATTTGCACTGTGTTGAATGCTGCATTGCAATGGAGATCTCACGTGAGGGCCAGTGGATGTCTGAGCTGCAGACTTGGTCTGCTCTCTCCCCAGCCTCGGCAGAGCCAGGCTCCAGGGAGACTCGAACTTGTTGCCCTATCAGCATGTCCTGCACTGTACCCAGTACTTCTTGCTTGCGTTTGCTGGTCCCTCCCTCTTTGTGGTTTGCTACAAGCTCCGTTGCCTTTGGGAAGCTGCACGTGTCTGTCCTGTGCGTGCTTCCTGTGGTCCATTGGTCTTGGCATGGCACCTGTGTACAGCTGACTTCAGCCCTGCTTCCTCTGTGTTGTAGTTATTCCTTCACTTGTGAGTGTGAGCTGCTGGGACCTCTGGTCCCCCTGTAGCTCCCAGGAGAAGCATAGTGAGCAACTCCTTCCTGATGTATACCCACGTTCCCTTAACTCAGACCAATGCATACCTGGACTTTAAGACACAGGCACTCTCCGTCTAGTTCTAGGATAGCGCCCTGGAATCTGTAATCCAGATGCACATGTAGACAGGTCCTCTAGGCTATGCTAAAGTATAACTTAGATAGTTGTGGGCTCTGGGGATATATCTGTCCAGTTATGCTATAATAAACATCTGAGGCCAGTACTTATCAGGAAAATGTGTCTATTTACCTCACAGTTTTGGAGGCTGAAAGTTCCAACCTCAGTCTCTGGAGAGGGCCCCTGACTGCTTCACATCTTGGCAGCTAGCAGATGAGAGCCCATACAGGCAGTGGAAATCCCACTGCAAGACAGGAAGACAAAGTGATTCGGAGTTCAGGCTCACTCTCCATAGCTACTGCTCTCATGAGAACTAACTCAGGGTCTCAGGAGAACTACCTGAATCCCTTCTGAGGGCAGTGCTCCCAGTGATCTGGGGATTTCTCATTAGGCCCCACCTCTTAAAGATCTATCCCTTCTCAATATGACCACACTGAGGACCAGAGCTCTAGCTGGTATATATATCCTTTAGGAACAAGGCATATGCACAGTCTAGCAGGGCACAGTCAGTACTGAGTAAGGTGTGATGAGTGCACTGTGTAGACCCATTCCATCAGTGTACCTGGAGCAAGTGAAGAGTCTATGCAGTACACATGCTTTGTGAAGGAGAAGACACAGTTGGGCCCCCAAACTAAAGAAGTGATAGTTGCCATAGAGATGCTGCACAGTTCTGAAGGAGATTGGAGCCATCACCTCGTAAATTATCAGAACAGATGGCTTGTCATCTACGTTCTCCCAGCCCAGATTCTTTATACTGATACTTGGAGCACCGCAAATGCCAGCTCTTTGTTCTTTGACTGTGGAGATGACAGAGTTCATACGGGAAGGTCTGAAATGGGCGATATATGTCGCAGACACAGTTACAGGTGGGGGTGACGTAGGGTGGGGGTGATGTAGGTTGGGGGAGTATGTGAGGCATCTTGGAATGGCCTCTTTAACTCTGCCCTTAGAACACACATACAATTTGTATTTTTTTTCAGTTTATGCTTTTTTAAAAATAAATTTCACTCTGTCTCTTGTTATTATTATTTTTGATGCTGGAGAATCAAACACAGGATCTTGTGCAAGCATCCCAGCAGTGAGCTACATTCTCAGACCCTTCACTTTTTTTTTTTTTTGATAGCACTAGTCAGGGAGATATATATATATACACACACACACACACACACACACACACACACACACACACACACCACATATGTACATTGACATGTGTATGTATCTGGTAAGTGTGTGTGTGTGTGTGTGTGTGTGTGTGTGTGTGTGTGTGTGTGTG
>CABHPR010091996.1:0-10996 GCA_902168415.1 Peromyscus melanophrys
AAAAAAAGAAAAGTGAATGTATTATATACAAGATGATATTGTCAAATATTTTAAAGTGATTTTAAAAGCCTGATAAATGAATGAGTAAATTCTGGTTGTTATCTTACATAATCCTCCTCCGGACATCTGTATTTAAAGTTTAACTGGCCATGCCTCCCATGACTATTTCTGTGGGCCCTGTCCTTTCATCCTAGGTAAAGGAGAGTGAGATCTTTTAACAATACAGTTATTTTTAAGTAAAAAATGATTTGCTGGCTAGTTTTATGTCCATTTGACATAGGCTGGAGTCATCAAAGAGGAGGAATTCTCAATTAAGAAAATGCTTTCACAAGATCAAGCTGTGGGCAAGCTTGTAGGGCATACTTTTAATAAGTGATTGATGTGGTCATATCCATCCCATTGTAGGTGGGGTCACTGCTGGGCTGGTGGTCCTGGGTTCTACAAGAAAGCAGGCTGAGCAAGCCATGAGGAACTAACAAGTAAGCAGCACTCCTCCATGGCCCCTGCATCAGTTCCTGCCTCCAGGTTCCTGCCCTGTGTGAGTTCCTGTCCTGACTTCTTTCAACGATGAACAGTGATTTAGAAATGTAAGCCAAATAAACGCTTTCCTCCCCCAGGTTGCTGTGGTCACAGTGTTTCATCGCGGTTAGGGATTGTAAGACAAGTGACATCCTAGATTGATTTCTTCCCAGGGATGGTGACATTCCTATATGCCCACATGGCAGGATTGTCACGTGTCATTGCAGGGTGGGAAGGTGCTGATTGACAGCTGTGCCCAGAGACTTACTGTGGGCTCTCTTCATTGACTCCTGTGCTCCAGTCCTGAAGGTACATGGAGCAGTACCACCACGGCACATCCATCTATTGAAAACACATTACCTTTGACATAATAAAAGGCTCGGCAGGCTCTGGTCTTTATGACTTACCTGTTTGTGCATCTTCACCTTGAGAAGGGTGCTGGTCTAGGTTTTTACTGAGCGTTCATATGGGAGGGGACACATCTGACATCAGAAAGAAATGCCCACAGGGCTGTCCTGTGTGTAAAGCATTTGAAGGTGGCTGTCTATTAACCACATCCGTTCTCATGAGACAAACAAAAATGCAAAATAAAACCTGACTTTATTATACTTTTTACACTTACAGGTTCCTTGATTAAAAATAAAACAACCAAACAAATACAAACCCTAATTATAGAGGTAAACGTTCATTACCAGAATCAATGCGCAAAGGAAACCATTTCCCTTAAGCCTTCGTTAGCTCTGTTGAGTTTTCTGCCTTGTTCCTTTCTTGACTCTTCACTTCATGGGACCTCACTGCACTGAGCTTCATGAAGACCTAATTCACCCCCTGCACTCTTTCTTCCCTCCCACTCGTTCCCTCCTCGGCCTCAGTAGGCTAGCCCCTAATTCTATGTTCCATGTGCCATATGATTATGTGAGAGCACACAGATATATAAAGTAGATTACATACCTGAAAATTATTTTAAACTACCACTAATCATGTGCATAGTTTAAAGATTTTTTACTAGACCCCCAATATTATTGTCAATCTCCCCAATACACCAATGGGCTTTTTCCCAGCTCTGAACATTACATCGATTTTTCACATTTTATTTATTTGTTTGTTTATTCATTATGTATGTGCACATGTGCCAAGGAGTGTGTGTAGCTGTCAGAGGGAAGCCTGATGAAGTTGACTCTCTCCTTCCCCCATGTGAGTCTCAGGGCTAGGGTTGGGCCATCAGCCTGGGTGGCCAGCACCTTTACCTCCTGGGCCACCTTGACAGCTTGCTTCTGGATCCTTTTCTGAAGACTTAGTTTATGTATAATGATGTGTGAGTCTGTGTCAGCACGCGTGCGCATGAAAACTGATGCCTGAAGAGGCAGGAAGAGGGTGTCAAAGATGGGTGCTGAGAACCAAACTCGGGTCTTCTGCATGAGCTGTGGATGCTATGCTCTTAACCACTGAACTCTCTTTCCAGCCCCAGGTCTGGACATTATGAATCATTTAATTTTCAACTGTCAAATGTTCCTATCCAGTTAAGCATTTTGCACCACTGGCATTGTTTTCTTTATGCCGAACAATTTTAATTTCATATATTTGTGTGTGTATAAAATTATATATATATGTATATATATATATATATATACACACACACACACACATACGCATGCCTCATATGCATGCAGCCATAAGTACATGTGTGTCCCACATTTCCTCTTCCCATTGGTTCTATAACTTAGCTATTGGAACAGTGCTACAGTGAGTATGGGTTTTATTCCATTGCTTGCTAATTCTGAATCCTCCAGGAATACATCCACGAGTCATCTTGTTCTGTTTGTAATTTAGAAGAGCATCCATGGTGGTTTCTATAGCAACGGGACTAATCTGTCTTTACACAGGTGTGTAAAGGTTATTTCCTTTGTGTATCCTTTTGGCATGATGTACATTGTTTTTGTAATGATAACAATCCAAACCGCAGTGAGATTGCATCCCAGCTCAGTTAGTTAATTTGCTCACTGTCGGCCTCAGATAGGGTCTTACTTCATAAGCCAGGCTAGCTTGGATCTTAGCAGAGAGCAGTGTAGCCCAAGCTGGCCTCAAACTTGCAGTAATCCACTGGAACATCTGGGATGCTTTATTTGCATTTCCACGGTGGCCAAGAATGTCCAACATTACTTCGTGGATAGGTTGGCCTTCCACACTACTTCTGTTGTGAGCAGTCACCTCTGGCTATTTGCCCATTTATAATTGGTTTGTTCTTTCGGCATTTAATTTTTTGCGGTCTCCATAGATTGTCACTATGAACACCGTGTTAGATAGATAGCTAGGAGAAACTTTTGCCCCATCGACTAGGCTATGTTTTCATGGTAATTCTTTCCTTTGCCATTGCAGAAAAGTTTCAGTCTAACAAAATCTCATTTACCAGTTCTTGCTATTTATGTCCTGAACTACAGGTCTAGAAAGCCATCTTATGTCTATATGTTGAACGATGTTATGCGTTTTCTCTGGCAGTTTCAAGATTTCCTGTCATACATTGAGGTCTCTGGTCTGTTTCAAGCTGACTTTTGCACAGTGGGTGAAGAAGTGAGTTTCTGTCTTCTACAGCAGGGGATCCAGTTTCCCCACTACAGTTTTAAAGCAGCTGTCTTTCCCCAAGATCTGTGTTAAGCATGCATTTTGAAAATGGGATGGTATTGTTGTCAGTTTATTTCTGGGTCCCCAAGTCCATGGTCTCCTTGTCTGATTTTTGTCCCAGTGGCAAGATGCCTAAGTTACGATAGGTCTATAGCATATTTACTTTCTTTCCTCTAGAATTCTTTTGGTTATTTGGAAATATTGTGTGTTTCCACATGAATTTTAGGATTTTTTTCCAATTTCTGTGAAAAATGTAATTGGAATTTTTATGGAGATTACATCGCACCTGTAGCTTATTCTCAGAAAAGTAGCCATTTCCACTGCATGGACCTGGCTGATCCAGGAACACAGGACACTGTCCATCTTCTAATGTGCTCTTCTGTTTGTTCTTTGGTGTTTAATTTAGTCTTTTACCTCCTTGGTTATATTATTTCCTACTTATTTTGTGACTTCTGTAGATGGGTTTGTCTTCCTAGTTTCTGATTTTTGGTGTTCATATGCAGAGAACATACAGTTTTGTATACTAATTTGTCTCCCAATTCTTTGCTAAGAATTTTCATCTGTTTTCTGGTGTACAGGTATTTAGGCCCTTTTAAGTGCAATGGCATCATCTGAAAATAGAAATAAGTTTATTTTTTCCTTTGATCATATTTCCTTTTTATTTCTTTGTCATATTCTATCACTCAAATAACTAAAGCACAATATTGAATAAAAGTGGAGAACAGTGTACAACTTTTGTCTCATGTTTATTTTAGAAGAAGTGTGTTAGTTTTACTCATTTGGTAGGGGATTGTGAGTAGCTTTGCCACATTCAGTGTGTGCTACATTAAGGCACAGTCCTGTTATTGCTTTCTTTGGAACTTGTTTTGGGAAAGAATATTGAATTTTTTTGAAAGGCCTTTTGAGCATCTACAGAGATGACTATGTGATTTTTTTTCTCTCAGATTCCATTCATGAGCTATAGGATATTTATTGATTTGTAAACATTAAATGGCCCTTGCATCCTGGAAAGAAACCAATTTGATCAATGCCTATGAATTTCTTAATGTGCTGTTGAACTTAATTTGAAAATTCTTTAATGAAGATTTTTGCATCTATAGTCATCCAGAGTTTGGGCTCATGCATTCTCTTTTATGATAACTTATTTAATTTGATATCAGAGTGAAACCAGGCTCTTCATTCTAGTTCATGGAGAAGTTTCAGAAATACTGGTGTATTTTCATCTTAAGGATGATAGAATTCAACATCAAATACACCCAGCTCTCCAACTTTCTAAAGAATGCTTGATTACTATTTTTAATCTTATTATTGGCTATTTATCTGTTACATTGTTTATATCTTCTTTGATCAATACTGATGGTATTTCTAGAATTTGATATTTTTAAGATTTTCAGATTTACAGAAGACATTTTTTTTCAAAATATTTCCTAATGATCACCTGGACTTCAAAGGTTCTTATTATAATATTTTCCTTTTTTAATGTCAATGTTGCTTGTTTAGCTCATTTTTCTTTCTTTGGACTAGTCTGATAAAGCTTTGCCAGTCATGGTCATCAGACTTTTCATTGCTGTCTCAAAGTGAGGAACATGAACAACTTAAGTGGAGGAAATGTTCATTTTGACTCCTAATTTCAGTCCATCACCACATGGAGGTAGCAGCAAGACAGAGAGGGCATCTCCCATTGTGGTGGGAGGGAGCTAGAGACTGGGTAGACAGGTGGTAGATAGGTAGATGATAGATAGATAGATAGATAGATAGATAGATAGATAGATAGATAGATAGATGATAGATGGATAATAGACAATAGATATATGATTGATAGATAGAGAGATGATAGACAGATAAATAAATAGGAACATTCCTGCTTCCTATTCTATTCCCCTTGGATGCCCTCTCTGCAGGATGCTGGGACACCATTCAGAGTAGCCCTCTGAATTAAGCTTCCCTGGACGCACTCTCACAGACACTCTCAGAGGTGCTTCATGAGTCTCCCGAGCACTTCTTAAGTCAATTAAAGTCACTCGCCCCACAAGACTTGTCCGTTGTTCCAAAGAACCACATCCGGGTTCCATGCTCCTCTGTGTTGCTTTTCAGCCTCCATTTCATTAATGTCTGCTTGACATTTGTTATTTCAAGCTTAGATTGCACGTTTTTTTCTAACTTTAGTATAAAATTTGTCCATTTGCCATCTCTTTGGTTTTTAAATATATAAACTTGGAGCAAGACATTTCATTAATAAAACTGCTTTCTCTGAACTTCAAATATTTCAATTTTTCCCATTTTAGTCTATGAACATTTTAATTTATTCCTTGATTTCTCTAATGAACTATGGATTACTCAAATGTACATTGCTCAATATTTGTGTGTTTGAAGAGATTCTGTATGATATCTCCTTATATTGATTTCCCATTCCTGTAGCGTTATGATCTGGTCAGTTATATGAAATTATTTCAAATTCTTGAATTTTCTGAGTCTTGCTTTGTTTTTTCTGACGTGATCTATTTTGAAGAAATTATACTGACTTTTGAGAAAAATACGCATTCCGAGTTTTACGTAAGAAGACACTCTGAAGACGTTTGTTCAGTCTGCTTGAGCAACCATTCAGTTTAAGTCTGATTTGATTTTGGCCATTTCCCTCTCTGGGCAACTTACCCCTTGATGAGAATGGGGTACTGAAATCACCCACCACCACCGTATCTTTGCCTGTTTGTAGCTTTCTGTCCAATAGTTTTGTTTTATTTCATTGGGGGAGTTCTCAGGTACATCTGTCTATGATAGTTCCATCTGGCTGACAGACTGTTTTCTTCATCTCCTGTGATAAAGTTTGACTTATCATCAGCCTTGCCAGATACGTGCGCAGGGGCGTTTGCTTGCTTTTGCATCCTGTTTACTTGGGGTACCATGTTCTGTTCTTTCATTTCCCATTTTGTGTTTCTTTGTCACCAAGGTAAGCTTCATGCAGACAGCACACAGTTACATGGTTTAAAACCTACACCTTCAGCCAGCCTGTGTGCTGTCACGGGAGGGTTGGGACACCTAGAATGAGGGTTATTGAGATTTACCTGTTTCACTGGCTTTCTGAGTTACTGTGTGATTCTTCACCATGTCTCACGTGTTGTTCTAGGGAGGGATGTCCTTACTCAGGCTGCCGTATTTGTGCATCTCCCTTCTTCTTCTGTGCCTAGTGTCTGCTATCTTCTACTTAGTGAGCAAGGGTTTCTCTAGTTTGTGCTGATCATAGGAAGAATTCACTTCTCCTTCAAATTTAAAGGAACCTTTTAGGGTCTAGTTGTCTTTGTTGCCATTCCTTTGACTCTGATCTTAAAACACAGCAGTCTGTGCTCTGTGACTACAGCTTCTGACGAGACGGGCGCTACTATGAAGACGGTTTTGCTTTGCAAGTAACTTGTTCTAACCTTATGCGATGGCTGACCCTTCAAAATGCAGCAGAGACACCAAGGGTGGCCTTACTCAGAGGAAGGGCCACGGTAAGATGGAAGCCATGGTCCCAAGGAAGCCATGATGTTGTGTAAGCCATGGCCCCATGGAAGCTGTGCCCCGACGTAAGTCATGACTCCCATGAAAGCCATGGCATCATGTAAGTTGTGCCTCCATGGAAGCCATGACCCCCATATCAGCCTTGATATTGTGTAGACTGTGGGCCCAAGTAAGCCATGATAGTCCCATGTAGCTCATAGTTCCATGTAAGCCTTGCCACCCATGTAAGCGACAGGCTTGTGTAAGTTATGGTCCCCATGTAAGCTGTGATTCCATGTAACCTGTGTTACACATGTAAGCTGTGGTCTTCATGTAAGCCATGCCTCACATATTAACCATGTCCTCCATGTAAACTTCTGCACTGCATTATGGCAGCTCTTGTGGCCCCATGTACCCCATCTTCTACTACCCATCTGAGGATCCTGGCTGGATGCAGCTGGCCTCTTTTATGCAGGTTTAAGGATGCATTACACTTGCTCACAGCAGGTACCTGGAAAGGACCAACTGTCTTTCTGATGAGAAGAGTGTCAAGTGTGCTCAGTCATATGGAAGATGAAAGTGTCTGTGAAAGAAGAGAGGTGTCTTCAAAGCCCCATGTCCACCATGTGTCAAGTGAGAAAGAGTGACAAGTCCAGGAGGAAAACAGCGAAAGCTCAAACAATGTTGAGTCTGCACCACAATCAGCTCCGTCCACCCCACTTGCTTTGGCCCCAGATACCCCCAGCCTCTGGGGCATGTGGCCTAAGTCTGCCATCAGATGGCTTGAGGACTCTAGTTCTGCTACTCATGTCCATGTGGCTGGGAAGGAACCATGAAGATGGTCTGTTCCCATCAGGTATGGGAGTGCCGTAGAGAATCACACCCCTGTGAACACATCTTTTCATTGCAGCACATATGTGAGTTATGTCTCTCTTTGGGGTCATCTGGATCAGGTCTACTGAATTTCTGTTCTTGCTGAAGCTGATGGGCTCTGCTGTCTACTCATCATGTGTAGTGTCAGTCACCACAGAGGCTAGTTTCCTAGATGCCAGCATCTTCCTTATGGGCTCAGTACGATTTGCATTGCTACCTGGTAATCAGGCTGCTCAGTTTCTCCCATACACAAACCATGCTATGACTGGGTTCACTCTGTATTCATCAGGCATCACTGGGATTGTACCAAGTTACTAGGAGATGGATTGTGTGCTCACGGCAGCAGGTTGTGCAAACTCCCCCAGCCTGCTTGAGAATAATCCCTGAAGCCCATTTTTCCATACATCACTCTTGTGGTCTGGGTGTCTGTTGACCCTGGAGTTTAAGAGGAAGCCTCCTTGTCTTATAAAGTGTGTGGATTGTGCTGGGATCACCTGTGAGCACCATTCTAACACTGGCATCGTGGTTAATATGAACCTCTCTGTCCACCATGCAGGTGGACGGGTCAGTCAGCAGCTGTGCCAGTTTTTGCTGTTGTGTTAAGAAGCATTTGTATATTATGAGACATCATTGCTGATTCTTTGAAATTAGTACAATTTAAGGCTAACATCACTGTTATTTCTGGATACCTAAATACTTCCTGTGAGGTGGAGAATATTTCAAGTTCAGAGCGAGTGGAGGTGGTAATCCAAAGTGTGGCCAGGGATTTGGACCACGTGGACTCTTCAGTAGAGAGTACTGAGCAAGGGTTGTGAGTCGATGGTAACTTGATTTTGTTCATGAAGGGATTCGTTTCTCCAAAGGATATGTTCCATCTCTATTCCTAATTTGGGCCACCCATCCTGGCTTCTCCAGAGCTTCCACTGTGAAGAGGTGAGAGGGAGGATATGAGCCACACAGCTGCTGTGACAAGGAGTCCAGGACTAAGGGGTTGCAGAGCCCCGCAGCAGGGGACCTTAAGTTATTAACTAGAAAATGGCCTGGCATTTTATCATCGTCTGTATCAAATTTATGACAAAAGAACAAATGAAGCCTTTGACTCACTCCTCACAAATTAAAACATTTTGCAAAGCACAACCTCCTTGTGCCAAATATATCACTTTCTGTCAATGACCAAATGCTTTGTGCTTTTGGGTGCAAAAGATCTGGGGTCACTGTGGGATGCTCTATGATGCCAACTACTTTGGAAGATTCTTGGTCCTCTCTTAGCCTTGGCTCTTGTGATGTGAAAATACAGTTGTCATTTCTTCATCAGCAGAAGAAAAAGAACTGTAAAATTGTGTTTTGGACCTGGGCAATGTTATTCTTCTCCCAGGGACTTATTGAGAGGAGGCTGCAGTTGGGGACTTTGGGAAACCAAAGTACTCTTTTGGCTCTTGGCCTCTCGGAAGTCAGAGTACAAATAGGAAAATGAAGAGGATCAAATTGTTCCTAAGAACAAGGGGGGAAAGTACATTTTTAAATCAGACTATATGGAGCCAAAGTAAATACGTCATGTCAATGGTGAGAAATGAGGTATTCTTGTTGATAGGAGCATTGTTCTGGAAGTTTGGGGATCAAGTTATTTTGAAGAAAAAAGAACTTCCTTCATTGTGGCAGATAAGAAAGATCAGTGTGCACCTGGTGGTCCCTTCCTCTACTAATGAAACACCCTATAGAACAACTCAAGTCACAGTGTAACAAGGGTGGGGTGGCCTCTTAGGGCATAGAGCCAGAGTGTGTCTAACATATATGGTCCCACTGAGGGATAGGAAGGTCAACCTCGCATGTCTTCAACAAAAGTAATAGTAATTTAATAATAATAATAATAATAATAGTAATAATAATAATAATAATAGTAATACATGTGCTCTGTTCTTCACGCTGCCTGATGAAGCAATGGATTCTGGGAGAAAAGCCCTACTACTACTGTCTTGCTCTGAGCACCCTCCCTGCTCAGTGGTGTAGTCTCCATAGACTGATGTAAAGATGCATGTCTAGTCTCCACACACCTTAGGAAATCCCTCCAAGGCTCCTAAGGTTGGAGATATGGTGGAGTTCACATGGCAGAAGACAGTGAAATGCCAACTCTGTCGGTGGAAGGCAAGCTGGAGGCAGGAACTCTGAAGACAGCTACAGTGGAGACTGAGAAACAAAGAAGAACGTCCCATGCAGAACATCTCACGAAGGAGAGCATTCTTGTGTTTCAAAGCATGGGCCAAGGAAGCGTCATTTATTTAATTCCCCATTAAAGTGGGACATTACAATCTGAAGCTCATTAAACTTAATTAAAAGAGATATGATACATAGTGTGCATTTTGCTAAACTTTCATGAAGTAGTTACTTATTTCATCTGCACAGAAAGAGCCTACATTGGGTTATATCATTGTCTCTGCTATGCCAAAAAATGATGAATAGATAGAGGTTAAGTAACTTACCTGCAGTCACTTAGTGAGAGAGAGAACTAAGGTTCCCATATTGCCAACAAAACTGGAGTTACCTTCATGTGACAAGGTAATACATTTTAGAAATATTCTCTAGTGGAAGCAACTTGGTATTTATCTTTTCTGTATTCTGATGCTGAAACATGTGGGACTTTGATGATCTGGTGGCAGAGGGGCTGCCCTTCCTATAGGTAGCTTATTTCTAGAGATGATAAATGCCTTGCCAAGAAGTTCACTGTTGTACTTTCCCAAGACAAAGTAGTCAATCCAGGGCCGTAAACCAGGCACATCATATCTCCCTCCTTTCACCCAAGACAGATTCTGGATCTGCTGAGTTTCCCCAGGCAGTACAGTGTACCTCTGGTGTCTAGACTCTCAGTGTAGGCAACTTCCCCTTAATGATTGTCTCACTGACACAAATTCTGTGTGCCCTCAAATGCTGGGAACTCACCTGGTGCTATCTGCTAGGTCAGTCTACACTCTCCAGGTTTCTTTCTGCCAGTATCTGTTCGTCACTTCTGTGGGAAGCTTCTCATCCGCTTCTGTTCTCAGACCAACTGTCTTCGCCAACTGCATGGAGCCTGTGCTCCTCGTTGGTCACAGTGCTCTGTCCTCCCCACCTCCACCGTCACTGGCCTGGATGCTAAACCTCCTCTTCAGGTCATAGTTCACTCCATAGGATACTCCTGAAAGCATTAGGTAGGCCAGCTTGAGAGAGTTCAGGAATCCCATAGGGTCTATAGGCCAGGACCAGAAGAAAAGCCTGGCAGGAAGATCCATTCTGCAAGCATTTACAGCTGGGGTCCATTGCACATATAGATTCCCACAGAGAATTTCATACATGTGTACCCCTTCCTCCCTCCAAATCCTCCGGTGCATCCACAACTCCTTCATCTCAAATTCATGACCTCTTTTTCTTTGATTATTAATGTTACATACATACTTACACGTGTGTGTATGTATGTAAACAAATGCATAAATACAACTTGCTGAGTACATTTAGTGTTGCATATATATGTGTGTGT